>WEDG01001767.1:0-138498 GCA_017591395.1 Schistocephalus solidus
ATGCATGCTTTTTATGTAGGAAATGTTTGTATACAACGTTAAAAATTAAAATCTACTAACCGTCAGCACACTGCCCCTGGGCTGCCTTTAAGCCCCTTTTCTGCAGTTGGTCATATGCCTTTTTAAAGGAATTTTTGAAAGCTAGTTCCAACTCCAATTTATCCGCCTTTTGCGCTTATTCCAAAGATTGAACACGTCTGCGGTGCACATGAATTAGTTTATAATGAGAAATTTATTACCCAAAAGAATTCCGTATAAAGGGGAAAGGAAAAAGGCCCTCTTGTCCTGGTGCCGACCGTAGAAAGTTAACCGGTAGGTCACCTCATCGGCGAAGATGGCTGTGAAACGTGGTCAGTAAAATTGCTGACGCTATCGCCGCCAAGGAAGGCCAAATGGTTAACCTAGCTAGACGGTAAGTAATGTCCAGACAACCTACCAATTGCTGCATATATGCCATGTCTGCGACGGCTTTGGTCAGGGCATCAACTTCGTCAAGGTTTGACATTTGTTATAGAATCGGAACCCGTGCAGGAGGCTGGGGCGCATGTGTGCCGCAGCTACCAATTTGCTCATCCAGGCGATGCCGTGTGGCCACCACCTCCAATTTCAAAGCCTGCAAAGGCCTAATTTCTTGTATTTGGCTTTGCATTATCCATCGAAGACTTGCTTTGATGGCTGATTGGCTGGGACTTCTTGTTTTATTACCACGTCACCTCTTTCGTTTGCGCCAAATCCCGTCTAGGAAAATTATCTATGGAAGGTAATGGCTTTCCCGCATGTGAAGGAGACTGGGCAATAGGCATAGTTATGCATCCCTTCAAAGTTCACGAACCAATAGCTGCGGGACTGTTGGGTTGTAGGATTGGTCGACAGTGACCGTTTACCGGTGAGAGTTACAGTTAGAAAAAAACCCAGTACGAGAATATGAGGGAAAGTTACCGTCCGACGCAGTCTTCAAATATATATCATGTCGGCGGCATGCTTGGCTGATTCCATAATGTCAGTCCTCCGTGTCCCATCGTCCGGTGATTTCGATTAAAACCATGTGACCGTTTAAGGGAAAGCATGCGTGTTTCCTGATGGTGGATGGCAATGGGCTTGTTTGAGTAAGTTCCCTAATGTTGCTTTATAAACGTTAATAAATGACGAGTTCTCAGGATAATAAAAAAATCCTCAACATTTTCATATTCTACAAACACTAAGCCTATGTCACCACTCAAATAGCGGACAATATTCTGCACACATACTAATTTATCGCCTAACAGAAGTGACCCATTTGATGGCGTCGTACCAATTATTAAGATTTTGTTCTTAATATACAGAAACTGTGTAAATGAACCACCCGACGGTGGTAGTGGCCTTTCATCTATCATTCGACGTAGTTACCGCTTCAGGTGACAACCGAAAATGCACTTGTCTTGGGCTTTTCAGCCACAAGTTTAGAATCCGTCGCATAACACTCAGGTAAACTAAAAATAGAAGATCTAAAGGAAAGGGAGTAATCATTCCCAACTTACCTGCTAGAAATGGTAATTTGCCGATACGATCAGAGTCATCTATGATTGAGAGAAAATCGGCATCCGTCCTCAAACGCTCTGAGACGCTATCATATACTACTTTATCTACGTAATCGCCTTTAACGCAACACCTCTCACAACCATAATAGATGTTAAAATTCTTAATTTGCTTAAAAAAGGTCTCGCTGGAGTATCGCAAATGACAGCTGCTTAACGAAACCCAAGGGTCCTCGTGATATGTTCGACACGCAGACCATCTCTGGCCAAAGAGTTTAATTCTTTAGCGAGGGGCCTACATAAAGTTTGTACATCTGAAGACTTTCCATAGCCACAGTAAATTCCCACAACGAATAGTTCACAAACAAAGGGCTCCATAATTCTACCTAGGATAGGCCAAAACCCACGCTTAGTTTTCTTATTTATAGGGAGCGCGTCAATAGCTAAATAATCTACAACAATATTGCCTATTAGACGCCTGGTAGGGTCTAAAAACTGCTCAGTTAACTGTTTCACAAGTACTAAATGAACCTACTCACCACTGCCCATTGCCGTCACCGTTGAAACATCACTTTCCCCAGCCAACAGCGTTCGTGCGTCTGCAGGAAGGTCCGAGGTCAGCCATCTGATAATCTTCAGAAGACTGCTCTGATGAATCAACGTCATAGCGTGCGTATTGCTCAAGAACTCATAGTCTCTCTAAACGTAGGTTCCTCTTCAATTGTAGGTGTGCTTGAAGAGTTGTTGGGTGCCACGTCAGATATATCTGACGTCCAACTTGTATCCTAATCAGCAGATGAAATCTCTAAGTCATCATATGTCGAAATGGAGGAAGAGGTCAGAGGCCACGACGATTAAGATGAGTCGGACGGATACATTTCCCTCATATTCTCGGCAATTTGACGTAAATCATCCAGAAAACCTTTCTGGGCACGGCTTCTAAGTGTTCTCATAGACACTGCGCAAAACATTCTGCAAAAAGGAAAAAAACGGTCATTATAGACAGAACAGGGGTGCAGGCAGTTAAGCGACCGCGTCGCAGCACGACAGCGCAGGAAATGGCGTGGCACGGCGCGCGCGGGATGACAGCTCCGTGCCTGATCGATTTGCCAAGAACGCTGCGCACATTCTTTTGCGCCCTTAGCGACGCGTCATCGAGGTGCACTAGCAACCAATAAAATTCCAAATGCGAATGACGTACGACCGTTTGAGCCTCGAATCGTTTTTCATTGCTATTTGTCTCAGATCTGAGACAAACTGTTAATGGAGAATGGTGTCCTCTTCTATTGTGACAGCAACCAGTACAAGAAGCGTGTCGTCTTGCCACTCTCGATGGTGGATGATGAAGTAGAACTAAAACATTAAGAGGAAGGTCACTCAGACGCTCAAACGGCCGAGTGTGCCCTCCACTGTCGTTATTTCTGGCGGAACCAAAAACGCGACATTCAAGACGGTATTTGGTCGTGCGAATTCTGCTTATGTTCCACGTCGCCCAGCCATTCGCCGAGGGCACCATTTTCTTTGTCGGTCATGTTATTCTGCATAGATAATATATATATAAAGCCGTAAACATCGATATCCTCCGTTTAAATATCCCGAAATAGAGATAAATTCTCGACATTGCCTTGATATAGTTTGATTCTGGGGTCTGAATACCAAAGACCTAGCTAGCTAACTAGGCCCTAACCAGCTAGTGAGGACCACACGTGTCCTTCTTTCCCGCCGTGTTGTCATTAATTTATAACGGCACGTTTTCTGTTTTTGGTTACATTTTCAGTATACTCTTGTGTACCGAAGGAGTAAACTATCGTTTTTATGTGGATTAACTGTCTGCTAGGGGGAGTGAATGTCTACGACATAAACCGTAATTCAGATGCGAGTATGTCTGAAGGAGTAGTTAAAGAAGATCAGAAATTATTTGCATTGGTAGATACTATACATAAAGGGGTAATAAGTCGGGAGACAGGGGCACTACTGCTGTTCGGTCTAGTGTAAAAGGATGAACTTTGCGCTGTGGTGCGTTTTTGTCTTGGAAGCAAAGGAGAGGTGCTGATAGATTGAAATTTTTGTTAACTATGAAGATTGAAAGCATGCCCGCAGAATTAATTTCATAGAAATACCCTCGAAGTGGGCAAAGTGTCCTTACCTTTTCACGTTTTTGGTTGCTTGGCTTCGTTCTTGTTCTGAGGTGGTTTTCAGAAATCTCCGTTTGGCGATGGACATCTGCTAACTTGATGCCACTACAGATTCCTCTTGGGAGTTCAGAGATTTCCGTGGTGGTGATCAATAAATTAATGTTGAAGAGGAAATCTGACCACGGGGACCATTTCTTACTTTCATATTGCTTGTGTCTCACGTTTCTCCAGGCTTTATTTTTATTTTGCAAATAAAATTGCTCTTCTTTAGCAGTCTTTTGCTATAAGAAGTAGTACGGTTCTGCTGTGACTACTGCCTGCTAACTTGCCATTTTTGTGTACTCTCCATTCAGGTGCGTAGTGTGTGCTTCGTATGCCCATATTTACACAATGCAGGATGGAATTGTAGATGTTGACGATGAGGACGCTTTGGTGGATGCCAAAAGTAGCCCCTCCCTTACCAGATACCTTATAATTATTTTGACTTTAAAGGTACAAATGGAACTTTAACTTCCTTTTTGGTCATCTCCCTGGTTCTTGTTTTCCTGTACTTTATGTTATTGCTCGTGAACCGGTTAGCCGCTGTCGCCGCTAACTACGCTGCTCGAGGTAATCTTTTACGGTGTCACTGTTTACTTTCTAGGTACAAATCACCGTCATGATGAGGCCATGCAAGAAGCTCGACGACGCTTACAAGAAAGATTTAATCGGATGAACCAACCGCAGGTTTCTGTTGTACATGAACCGAATAGCTCCAGTCTCACTGATGTGGAATCGAAAGAGGTTTCAACTAGTTTTGCTGCTTTATAAAACCCGTTTGTTATTCTGCTAGATGCAAATTACTAGAAATAACTAATAAGCAAATAATAACTAGATAATTAATACTTCTTGCTTTCTTCTTATGAAAACCGACCGATTGCCTCCAAAGGCATCAAACACACAGAACTAATAGGCACTTATCTATATAAAGAACCAGGCTGATTTACAATCTGCTGCGTAAATGTTGACCACAAACACACGGTAGACTGGAGTGCCCCTTAATCTCATAGTTTCTGTACTATGTACTATCTCCGATTAGTAAATTAGATAATCTTATAGTCAGCGTTGGTTTATAGCCTGATTTTTTCGCGGCCTTCAGACGACTGAAAGAGCGCACAAGTCGTCCTTATCGGGCTTTTTCTGGCATGTCCATTTCATTGGGCATACATCGGAGCTGGCCAGTACTTTTTCATGTGCACTCCATTAGGAGACCTCGTGGGTTTTTTGTCAGTTTTTTTGTTTTTAAATAAGGACGTGTCCCTTACCTCGTTTAATTTCAATCTAGCCAAAGTAGTTGCCTATTCGTTGGCAGAATAGTAGACTTAGATTATAGTGCTATCTCAGAACAATGTACACTGCCAGACGTCTAAACTGGGGGTAGAGTTTCTGAGAAAGAGCTGGTGATCGTCTACGGCTTGACAGTTCATAGAGAGCACAACAGTCTAGTGGTGTTTTCCTGTTATAAATACAATTTTGGGCAAGCATGGAGCAATTATTTGAACTTATATGAGGACTTCTCCAGCTTCATTCGTTCGAATGCGCGCTTGACTGCTGGACTGTGCGGTAATTTTTACCGGCTAGTATCATACTGTTTGTTCTTCGTCTATGAGTAGACACTTAGCATTCTTTGCACATGCTCTAGATGATCGATAGTCAATTTTTACTGTTTAGGGTTTTTGCGTTCCAATTCATTTAGGTGCAAGTAGCTAAGTGCCTGCATCACCTTGTAAGGTGTGGGACGTTTTCTGAAGTATGTCTGGAACTAAAAACTCCGGAGGATAATCAGAGCCGTTTTTAACACTTGGTTTTACAATGCGATAATTCCTTCCATAATCCAAGGGTTTTCAACACGTTAGTTTTCCTTACAGGTCCCAGAAAGGCCTAAACTGAAGCCAAAAGTGAAAGCGGATCTCCTTAAAAAGAGTGGTAAGTGACAAATTTGTACTGAAGCGACTATAATGCATTTTTTATACGAGCAGCCCTTTTCTTATTACAGTTTTTAGATTAATTTAGCACAAATGTCCGAGGCTGGTATTTCAATTGTTGGGCGTAAACACTAATGGCCGTGGAATCCCAAAATTGTCTTTATATATCTTCTATGCAGGATACAATCCTTTGATGGGCGACGACACGGATAAAGTCTGTTATCGTTCGTCGAGAGGTCGCTCCGGTGGAGGATGAGGTTAGTTTCACCGGCCTGGTTGTCTGCTGTCGCCAGTCTCTGCTGTTGCCGTGGCTTTTTTTCGATCAAGCACACCGAATGACGCTGGTCATCTAAATGTTTTGCAAGATGGTCGGCTGATCTAATAGCTGAACTGTGCGCAGAGCAGCCATAACAGAAATACTGTACCAGCTTTCCATATTTTTTTTCGTTCTGCCTACCTACCTTTTCTTCTTTCCTCCTTCCATGAATCACTTATTTCCCGATGTGCTTCTTGAAAAGGTTTGTAATGTATTTTACCCATTTTGTTTGTGGTGCTTAGGGGCTCAATCATTGTTCTTTTTCCTTTCTGCGCCTTCTCTTATTCTTTATGCAAATGACATCTTCGCTGTGTGGACGTTTTCGTCATTCAGCCATGAAGTTCAGCACCACAATAACCGCGTCTGACACGTTTAGTTGGTCTGAAACCTGGTTAAGCACAGGGCAAATATCGTGTATCCCCTCGTAGGAGTTTAGGTGACACTGCATGTGGACTAGGCCTAACTGCCTGCTCATTGCGTTTGGATTATTTCTTCTGGGAGTTGGATTGTATCACAGGTTGGACAGTAGGAGATAGCGCACATGGACTGCCTTACGTGCAATAAAAAGTTGTTTCTGCTTTACGCAAACCAGGTCATTACGGGTAACTTGCCGTTCTAGTTTAAGTATGCATTTATTCCCATTTAAAGTCTTCGGTTAATATTAGCGTGATATAGACTGCTATTTTTCCGATCTGGACTAATCAACTCACAGTCCCAGATAGTTGGCCATCCTTGAATGTCATCGGCCAAATTGGATTTGTCCTCCACTCACCACTCATTCTGTTTTCTTGATCTCAGACTCTGACGGAGTTCATCTAGCTTGTTTAGATTATTTGCCTCTTTTGAAGTGCGGTTTGTGGCATTGGTTTCTGTTGATTTTCAGAATTTACGCCCATTAAACCTAGCATATGCGCATTGTGCATCCATTCATTGTAACTTCATAGGTTCGAGTTCGGACGTTAGACCAACTTCCTGCCGTATAAATGTTAATCTCACCAACAATTCAAGAAAAATGGTGGTCAGTTGAACATTCTTTCCCCCCTCACAGTAACAAGATGTAAGTCAATTATCTCAAGTGAGCAGAATTTTCCAGTGCCTTCAGGTTGTTGGCCATGTGTGTCATCGAATATAATGCTAGATTGAAAGAATTCGGTTAATTTACTGGACCTCACCTACCAGCTCTCAGTAGACAACTTTTTCGGGAAATTTTACATATTCGTGTTTAAATTATCTTGCATCCAACGTTATGTGTAGGTGGCTTCTTGCCTATCCGACCGAAGAAAAGAACGTGCTCTGTCCAGGTTCCTTGAGGTTCCAACGCAGGCTTTCCATAACAGTGCCCAGTCAAGGGGAAAAGAACGCCAAAAATGATAGATGATTAGCTGGCTCGGTTTGAACTCATGGGTCTTTGTGGCCTGGGTTTGATTATGACGGGTTGATGATACCAAAGAAGCCGAAGTTTGCCATTTTGTCCTTTTCACGTCGCTCTTCGTACTCCATGTGCGCTGATCTCATACTGTATGGTTTCTAGTGTAAATACTTGTTGGCTGTAAATACACACGCCAAACTTTGATCTGCCTTCCAGCATTAGAAAGACCTACTAGTCACTTTATTATCGAACAGTCGTCAATGGATTCGTCTTAAGTGTAATGCTGTCTGCCAATCTGGTGGTGACCTCAACCCTAAACTGACTGAACTTTAAAGATACGCGGGTGTTCTACCCTAGTATTTTTTCCATCTACTATACTGTTGAGAAATCTTCCAATGTTTCCATAAACTTCTTTTCAATATTTGAATATTCTGCCTCGTGACATCAGAGAATTACAAGGTTTAGTAATATTTCACTGTGTATTGTTGGTTACCTGGTTTAGCGGGTGTTTCAAACTACTCCTTGGTCGTTACGATGCCCTTGTGTTATTTTAAAAAGTGTAAAAACATGGTTTTTATGCCACCTTGATCATTTTCGTGGGTTAATTTTTCCATATATTTAGCCTGACGAAGGTAACCCGCAATCGCCCATAGTTGTGTACTGGGTATTTAGCCTAGGTAACACGTCAAAGGTCAATTGTAAAGGTATGTATTGCGCAGCGAGTCAGGTGACCATAAACCGCCAAGCGGAGGCAGTGAGTTCGCAGAACAGTATTCCGGTGATGTATTAGTAATCTATGCTTGCATGACAATGATCGACAGAAAATTCTGTGAGCGATGCTGGGTGCATGACTGCCGATCTTTTGTTGGGGAACTAACCGAAAGCTGAACACTTTCCACAGTCGGGTTGTGAGATATGGGATCAGGCACCTTATGACGCGCATTGCAATGCTCTATCGTGATGTGTAAAGCGAAGTGAAAAACAATGCCCCCCTCTGATTTGGTAGCCATCGCTACTCAACCGCACTCTGATTTTGAAACTTCATGATGTTATACTACTCTTAATGAGTGCGTAGCATGCACCACGAAAAGGGATCCATTTAACGATGAACCTCGCTTAAAAAGGCGGAGCAGAACTGAAGCCTAAAAGTAAACTTCGATGGATCAACCTTCCATCGCTTTGTGACTTTGTGGTGCAGGGTGACGTCAGTTTGACTGTCACAAGTGAAAGTGTTCATAGTGTACTGGGCGCAGCAACGGAGAAATGCGCGTGAAGTAGTTTATATTGAACTAGAACTGTTCAGTATCTATTGCATTGTCACCTTACCCACCCTAATCCGGCAAAAGGTTGAAAGGAGGAGAGCGTACACACAGTGACTGCCAAAGCTAAATACCACGTTTAAGCTTTTCAACAGAAACTAGTCCCTATTACATGTGCCAGGTGTCCGTCAAAGTAAATCAAATCTCACATCTATGAAAGAACCATAGCGGCCACATTAGGGAGGAGCCCTTACGATCTGAGTATCATTCTTAATAAGGACCGAGTTATTCCATCAGTTGGCAGTCGTTGAAGCAACGACACTTAACTCGTTGCTCGGTTCAAGCATGCCATATGTATTCTAGTGACGAATGTGCTGAAATGTAGCGAAAATGGTATCCGTAATATCGGACTCACTACCCATTCCCCCTCCCATCCACTAATAAACTGTCCAAGCCTGACAATCCGCAGTTTAGGGGGGTGATGGCCGACATAGCATGTCACCCCTCCCACGTGAGGGAGTAATCACGGGTTCACGCGAGCCGTGCAGCATTATCGATCCGTACCGTGGGCTAAAATGATCCCGATTTCACCCAGCGCACCTGCAAAGCAACCCGCTATGGAAGCCACAGCCTTAAAACACACATGAGACAGTTCAACCGTCGGTTATGATGATGTCCACCGTGTGCTTCGCAGCAGGCTGGAAGCAAGTGCGCTGACTTGCGCGTGAATGATAGTGAGATTCGACCATCATTGCATCTACTGCACTCTCCCCTCCCCAAATTGGTCCCGGTGTCATGACCGAGTCGATAAGACGGGAGTTGGAAGAGAACGCAGATGACTAGTGCGGCCGGGGCCGCCACAACTGACTGGTTGCCATAAAGACCATATTAAGAAGGAGTCATTGCAGTCTGACTCTCAGTCTGCTAGTGGGCCATTTCACACAAGCACACAGGGGTGGCCATGCGGTCTGAATTATGCTTTAAGTTGGCAACCTAAGCCAGGGCTTTTAGCGCACTGTGATAGATTCAAGTGCGTCAGATTGTTTGTAGTGAAGATAATACGCTCAGCCACCGAACGTACTCTCTATTCCCAGGCCCAACCACCGTCCGGGTCGTTTCATTAACTTGTGTGAGGAATAGGCACAGTGGCCGATATACCTTATGACAGAAGGAGAAGCGATCACTTAAACAAAAAGTTTATTGGCCTGCCGTTTTGGATTCTCACTCGAACTCAGGACTCATAACTGAGGCGGTCTTGCAACGGTTGGCGTCGCTCGTCTTCCGACCCCACGGACCGAAATTCTGGGCTCTAAATGTGAATGGTACTTTCGTCGTCATCGAACGGAATTAGGTACTGACATTCAAAGAACGTCTCAACGCCGTCTTCATGGACATTCAATTTACGATGAAGGAGGAAGAAAACAACCAACTGGCCTTTCTGGATGTCCTCATTTGCCACAAAGATTGTGGTGGTCTGAAAACCAAAGTGTTCAGGAGAGCAATAAATACGATGCAAGTACTGAACTTCATCAGAAACCAGCCGATCAGTCACAAACGCAATTGCGTAAGGATAGTATGCCGCCGCGACGAGATTCATTGCAGTGGAAGGGAGGACACGATTGCTGAAGTACAATATCTTCGACGGGTACTGAGAGCGAATGGCTACCCGTGCAACTTCGGGAACCGACAGCTCGACCGTCGATTTCAACGAGGCCCACTGTATGCTCCACACCAGGTGGTGCAGGGACGGTGACTTGCGCGTGAATTAGTATTAAATGATAGTAGCCTTGCGCTGCAGCTGCCGCACTCCCTCCTCCTCCCCCACCTGAGCCCGGTGTCATGACAGAGTCAAGAAGACCGGAGATGGGAGAGGGCACAGGTGGCTGGCGCGGCCGGAGCCGCCCCTGAGTGTACCGCCACACCTGGCTCGGATCCCACGGAGTGGGAGTGCCATAAAGGCCACATTAAGAAGGAGCCATTGCAGCCTGACTCTCAGTCCCGTCACTTTACCACTGGAAATCTGCTGCACGACCCGGATGGTTTCTGGTAGGGAAGGCGGTAGATCCAGGTCATTGTTTGTGTCCACTTGAGGGAGCCGGTCAATGGCAGCATCGGAGATGGCTGACGTGCAATTAAGGACACATCTGAAGTGCTCGGCCCAGCACTTCAGAATTTGCGATTTCTCTGTCAGCAGTGTTGTTCCGTCAGAGCTGAGCAGCGGTGCGGTCCCTTGATACACGGGCCATAGATGGCCTTGATGCCTTTAAAAATGTTTTTCATTTCATTGCGGTCCGCATACCCCTGGATTTCCTCAGCCTTTCGGATTATCCAGGCACACAGCATCTCCAACAGCCGTTGCCGTACAAGGCAGCGGCATCGGAAGAGAAGGCTGCTTTGGTGGCCTCAGTCCGAAGGTCCATGTAGGCTTTGTGTAGTCCATTCTTCTCTGCGAGTAAGTTGCTGATGTCGGCGTTATTTTCGTCAAACCAGTCCTGGTGTTGACGGCTGTGCGTCCGAGGACTTCGAGGGCGTTGGATTGGATGACATTTCGCAGTTGGCACCATCGTGTTTCCACAGTGCCGTTATTATCTGGAGCATGCAGGTTCTCCAGTTTCTCGGTTATTTTATTGCTGAAGGCGTAGGCGCTGATGATGGTGGCGAACTGGTCTCCCCGAAGAGGCAGGCGGAGGCTCATCAGGCGATCATTGAAACCCTGCGGCAGACAGGGCAGACGTCCCACGATATCGTTCTGGATGGCAAAGGCAACACCAGCGTCGCGTCACTCTGCCTTTGGCCGGCCGCTCCAGAAGAAGGTGTAGCCAGCACACACCTCCGCCAGCTGACCCTGCTAAGAGAATCGGGTTTCGCTGAGAGCAGCAACTTCCACCTTGTAGCGCGCCCGCTCCCCAGCGACTAGCGCTGTCCTCCATTCCGGCCGGTTGCTCCTAGGATTGTCTAAAAGGTAACGAAAGTTCCAGGCTGCTAGTGTACGTGGACTAACTAGAGCAGCCTGAAGGGTATGGCGAGGGGAAGGGACGGCGGTATTTTGTTTTTTTGGAGTTTTACGGCCGCGTATTTTGCGATCTGTGAGCCGCAGCCGGCTGCAGAGGATGAGCTTACCAGCATTTGTTTAGGGCACCTTTTCTAGCCCCTTCCTCAGTGAGGAGGCAAGCAGTGCTGTCCCTAAATAGGGCTGCTCGGACATCCCAGATGGCTGCCGAACTCCACGTTGGGTCACGGTTTTGTTTTAGTGGGAGAACGACCCGAATTAGTCTCGGTCGTCCGTACGCGAAGAACGTCTCGGGAGCCGTCAGCCGCTTTCACACTCCACTTGAAGTTGGCACCGGGCTCAGGTGGGGGAGGAGGAGAGAGTGCGGTAACGATAAGCGTCGCGGTTGGAAGGATGCCAACTGACAATAACACTCATACCTCAGCTGCGATGGCTCCTTAACGTGACCTCTGGCTATCTTACACATGTGAAATGTAAGCCGATCAACCTCTGTTGTGTGAAATCCTGGTGATCGTGTTTGGGGGGCCAGGTCGTGTATGTAGGACACGTAGACAAGGTCACCAGTAGCCGCGCCCACTTTCGCATCAGACAACTGACCGGCTCGAACAGTGGTTTGCCTGCGGGGGTGTGGGATAGAGTGAGGTCGACGGCTCAACGCATGTTCCTCACTATAAACAATCTGACGCCCTTGAAACTATCACGGTGCGCTAAAAGCCGTGGTTTGAAAGGTTGCCAACTGACGGGATAACTCGGACCGCTTGGTCAGCCCAATGTGTGTTTTGTGTGGAGTGGCTGACTGGTGGACTGAGAGTCAGGCTCACTATAACAGCCTCAAATGTTCGATTCCTTTTAAACAATCCGAGAAGCAGCCGACCGGAACGGAAGACGGTGCTAGTCGCTCGGGAATTAGAGCGATCTCCAAGGCCAGCCAGACCTTCGGCCAGTTGCAAGCCACCTGCTTCCTCTCCCATCTCCAGTCTTCTATACTCTGTAATGACACTGGAATCAGATGGAGGAGAATGAGAGAGTGTGATAGCTGCAGCGCAAGTCTGCTATCAGTTTAAACTTATCTACGCGCAAGGCACCGTCCTGCGCCACCCTTCTTCGGAGCATACGGTGGACATCGTTGGACTACGACGGTCGAAATGTCAGCGGTGGTTGTGGTGGTGATATCGACTGATGAGTAGTGGGACATGGTCATTTTGGTGGAAGGAGTGGGGAAAGTGGTGGCAGTGGTTATCGTTGTGGGTTCCGAAGTAGAGCTGGTTGAAGAGATGTTCGCTGGTCTCGAAAGTAATATTGTCGTATTTTGTTACATTGCGTCAGATGGTATCCAACTAGGCCGATTCAAGCGCGAAGGGTGCGTTGGTAGTAAGTTCATGTTGGGAGGGCTTAGGCATTGAGATGGTCTGGGGCACTTGTGACTCGCATGCCACCCTTTTGGCCTTGGCGGCGGCAATCTGGTTGGTTTCATTGTTTGCTGCTCCTGTCTTCACTATCCTTCTCCGTGCCGGTTGGTTCTGGGCAAGGCCTCCCACTTTTTCGGGTTAATCTGCAGTTGTTTCAAAGAAGTCCTCAGTTTCCTTGTACTATCGCACTTGAACCCAATTCTGAAGAGCTGCCATGGTGCCATCTTTATAGAAGAGTCATTTGAGTTGTCAGTCGTCGGCCGCTCCAGCGCAGTCGCAGTTGTCTCATTTGGGTGTAGATGTTGAGGAGGCCTGCTCGTTCCAACCCTTCTGTGCACGGGAATCTGTCTCAACATCTCAGCTTCAGTATTCTGCGGGGGTAGCTGAGTTAGAAGTGGTGTTGATTCTGTGCCTGTTTCTCGTACACCGTCCAGGTCTCGGCTCGATACAGCAGCGTTGGCAATATGACAGCTCTGTGCCTCTTGAGCTTGGTGCTGAGGTGGAGAACGTGTCGATTCCAGATGATGTTGCGCATGCGTCAAAAGGCTCGGCTGGCTTTGGCGGTTGGCTGGTGGCTGTTGCATGATGACGGTTTTCTCCGTGCTCAAGGTCAATCGGAAATTTTAGCAAGCGGCAGCAAAGAGGTGCATGCTCCTTTGCATGTCCCATCCTGTCGTTGCATTGAAGGCGCAGTCATCGGCGAAGAGAAGTTTTTGGATTTTAGTTGTGGATACACGCATTTGGGAATACATCCGTCATTGATCGAGGAGTTGGTCATCCATCCGGGAGGTGATGGAAATCTTGGGGCATTTGTCAGGGTAGGCGTTCATAAACATGACAGAGAACATGAGACTGAAGAGATTAGGTGTGAGAACGCAGCCCTGTTTAACTCCATGGGTCATAATGCTATCATGGGGCTGACACAGCATGTGTGTGAATCGCTCAGGACAGCCAACGTTCTGCATGATATTCCACAGACCTTCGCGATTCACCGTGTCGAAAGGCTTTCGTCATATCCATGAAGGATGAGTAGAGGTGAATCCGCATGTCCTGGCAACGCCCCTGCAGCTGACGCACGACGAAGCTCATAGTGGTGGTGCCGCGATGACGCCGGAATCCGCATTGGCTTTTCGGAAGGAGTCCTAGTCTCAGATGGCTGTTGAGGCGAAGATTATCCCGGCGATGCTGAGCATTGGGATTCCTTGGTGGTTGTTTCAGAGTTATCGGTTCCCCTTCTTTTTGTAGAGATGAACAATTGTGGCGTCCTTATAATCCTCGTGGACCTGTCTTTGGTGCCACACCTCCTGGAAAGAGCTCTGTGAGTTGGTTTTTAAAAGTTGGGGTCACCCACACTCAGCAGGGATCGCGTCTGATGCAGGTGCTTTCCTGCTGGAAAGTCGCTGCACGTCCATGAAGTTTTCTTGGAAAGAGTGCGGGAGGTCAAGTTTGGCAATGCTATCCACTCATGGTGGTCGGTTAATGGCGGCGTAATATATGGTGGAGGGGTAATTGAGAATGCGTCTGAAGGCCTCAGCCCAGTGCTTTAGAATTCGCGTTTTATCAGTGAGTAAAGTTGCTCCGTCAGCACTGAGAAGAGGAGTGGTTCCTTTAACAGGGGGACCGTAGACAGCCTTGATGGCGGTGATGGCGTTCTTTCACTCCTTGCGGTTCGCATACCCTTGGATTGCCTGAGCCTTGTCCTGCATTTCCCGCAGTTAATGTTGTACGAGGCGGCGACTTCGGTAGAAGGCTGCCTGGTTTGCGTCGTTAGGACGTTCAACGTAGACTTTGTGCAACAGGTAGTTCTCGGCCAGCAGATTGTTGATGGCTCCATCGAAGTCATCAGACCAGCCCGGGCGTTGACAAAGTGCACGGCCGAGGACATCCAATGTGGTGGATTGAACCATTTCCCTCAGTTGACATCATCGGTGTTTCATTGAGGTGTCCTAGTCGGCGACTGGAGGGTTGGTTAGCCGGTGGGCCAGTTCATTGCTAAAATGAAAATGTTGAGCAGGCACATCCAATAAAACAGTATTCAATTTACCCGATGGTCGCTTACCTTGACGTCTAATGCACGGCAATAAACGTAGCCTCATCTTGGAGATGACGAGGTGATAATCGGTTCATCCATCAACACCTGGGATTGCCTTTGCACCAGTTCCTCCTGCTGGTCTCGTCTCCGGACAAGGACACAATTCAACAGGTATCGTTCTTTCGACTGGGAGTACATCAGGGTCACCATCTGCCGCACCGGAAGGCAGAGGAAGGTATTGGTCAGGATGAGGTGGTGCTCTGCGCAGGTGCGTAGGAGGAAAATGCCATTTTCATCGAAACAATTGAGACCATGGGGGTCCAGCACTCCTCTCAAATTGGCATGCTCTACGCCAACACGAGCATTGAAGTGACCGAGGACGATTACATTTTTCGACTTCGGCATGGTCACCAGCGGGGCGTGCAGATGCTCGTAGTATTTGTTGTTCGTCTTGTCGGAGCTGGTCATCGGGGGCGTAGATACTGATGACGGTGGCCAACTTGTCCCCCGAAGAGGCAGGTGGAGGCTCATCAGGCGAGCACTGATGCCTTGCGAGAGACATGGCAGACAATCCACGATGTTGGGCCACATGGCAAGTACGACACAAGCGTCGCTCTGCCTGGGGATGGCCACTCTAATAGGTTTTGCCGGCACCAAACTGTTGCAGCTCAACTCGCTCAGAGAATCGGGTTTCGATGAGAGCAGCAAAGCCCACCTTGTAGCATGCCAGTTTCCGATCGCCTAGCGCCGTCCTCCGTTCCGGTTGGCTGCTCCTCAGATTGTCTTAAAGGAATCGAACATTTCAGGCTGCTAGAGTGAGCAGATTCACCCGAAAAACCCAGGGGATACCCCGTAGGGTATTGTGGTGGTATTGGGAGAGGGGTCGTTGGTATTTTCTAGTTTTTTTGACCGCGTGAACTGCAGAATGCAAGCGACGGTCTGCTGCAGCTGTCGTGAGACCCATGCATTTTTCGGGGCACATTTCCAGGCCCATCCTCTGCGAGGGGGGTAAATAGTACTGTTCCTAAATAGGGTTGCTTAGACATTCCAGGCCATCACCGAACTCCACAACGGGTCAGTAATTTGTTGAGTGAAAGAAACGACCGATTCACCTAGGTTGTCTGCGTGAACGCTGTTGCGCACGACCGTGGGGGAAGGACAAGGCTGAGGGGAGAGGGGGAATGGCAGAGAGAAGGGAGCAGACATATTAGGTGTGGAGACACACACAATACTGGAGATCCTCACTTGATTTAACCCGCCAATCATGATGGTTGGCCGGGGTGTGACCGCTGGGTAGAACCCGGCTTGGATGAGCCCCAGGTGACTGTTGGGTACCAATTTGAGGCGGCCAGAAGTCTCGACCTGCAAGAGTCAAATCGAGTGACCTAATCCTACCTGTGTTTTGCCTCCCCTAACTAATAGCCCTACACCCCAAACAACAACAACAATTCTCCTCATTCCCCCTCCTCTGTACCCTCCGGGGTATCACCTGGGTTGTTCGGGTGAATCCGCTAACTATTACAGCCTGAAATATTCGATTCCTTTTAAACAATCCGAGGAGCAGCCGATCGGAACGGAAGACGGCGCTACTCGCTCGGGAACTGGAGCGATCTCCAAAGCCAGCCAGGCCTTCGGCCAGTTGTAAGCCACAGTTTAGAATCGCCACAACCTTTAACTGAACCCCAAGCCTCACATGTACAGGTCCTTCCTCTTAACGACACTCCTGTACGGATTAGATATATGGATCATCTACTACAAACAAACCAAAAGGCCAAATGACATTTGTCTCAGAGGCCTCCACAGAATACTGAAGCTGAGATGACATGACAGGATCCCGGACACGGAATTCCCTGAAATGAACCTGAATTCGCAGCATCCACGCCATGCTGAGGCAAGTGTAAGCGCAATGAAGTGACCAGCTGGTAAAGATGGACGATGAGCGACCACAAACGACTATTCTATGGAGATGTAGGCGCTTCAAGGACACTTCAAAGAAGTCTTTCAAGTGATTGCAAATCCACCCGGTAGCCTGGGGAAGACCTCACTCTGAACAGACGGGCCTGAAAAACAGTGACGATTGGTGCAAGAATCTAGGTAGAAAACGGGAATGGCGTTGCCAAGGCCAAAATGGCCGTTTGCACGTCACGAGTACCTGCGCTCTACACCATCAAAGTTCAAGCCCTCCGAATGGGCCCACGCTGCCAATTTACCTTCCGTACACAAATCGATCTCGTAGGACATCTTTCGAAGAAACGCAGCAAAAACAATAGTATCCTCCTCTACGTCCAGGAGCGCCTGCACCGTTAGCCTGGCCTCACAAACCCGGGTATCTTCGGTGACGTCCAATCTTACCGCCGTTAATCACACTGCTAATGTCCCGTTGCCTTTAATCATCAGCATTATATTAGCTACCACAAACCCGTCGTTGATCACGGGGACGACGACCGCTTTTGACCTCCTGTCTACTTACACTTTAATCACCACAGCTCCCTCCAAAAACAATAGGCACTCGATTCTAACCTGCCCCAATTGCCATCACAACTTAACCTCAGGCATCGTCCCGGCCAGTCACTTAAGAATATATTGTATATATCGGCAAACCACTAAGGAACACCAGTTCACAACAGAGACCAGTCCTTCCACTGTCCTCGCACATTCACCCACCGCATGAGTCTACGCAATGAAATGTGCACCCACCCGTGATGCCGACACGCTTAACTCGTTCTGCACACCCAACAACGTCGCCGTCCCCAGTTCACCCATAAGCGCGATCACCAGTACCAGCAGAATATCCTGACTTATTCAGCCCTCATAGTCACCACACATGCATATCCGTATCTGCCTGATCAGTAATTTAACAATACGTCGCATAGAATCGGTTGAATCAGTGCAAAAACTGCCTACATACAAATGCCGCACCAGTGTCAACTGTCTCACTGTTCACGTATAGTCACTTACCGCATGGGTCACATGCACATCTTGGAAAACCTGCTGTAGACCACCGCCGGCTATACATCGTTACTCTATTTCCCCCCACGAGCACCTGCATCACATATGACCACGCCCAGAATCACACACACGTTGTGAAACTGCACTTTTCATGTAAGAGGGAAGTGTGATGCCCGGCTCCTTCTACACGTGGCTTTAGTGCAGAATTTGTAATCCGATATTGAGACAACCACGTTACGCTAAGCGACGTGGCTTTGAAGGTTGCCATGTGAAAATCGTACTTAGATCTCACATTTGGACCAATGTGTGTTTGTGTGGAGTGATCGGTTGGAGACCTGAGAGTCAGGCTGTGATGGCGCCTCCTTAAAGTGACCTCTGGCGCTCTCACACATATGACATCTGAGCCGATGAATACCTTTTATGTGAAATATTGGTGCTCGTGTTTGGCTAACCAGGTAATGTACGTAATAGGTACGGACGAGATCATAAGCGGGCAGGCGAGTTCCCCGAAGCAGTTCAGAAGGGGAAGCGATCGCTGCAATGAGAAGTTTATTTGCTGGACATTTTGGATTCTCACTCGAGTACATTATCAGAGACAATAGCAGATAAGGGTGACAGATGGACAAGAAAAGCAGTTAATATAGTACGTAGTGGCCACGCGATCAAATGCGTAGTACAATTTGCAGCTATCGCGATCCCTTGTGAAGGTCACAATTCTTGCGATGCTAGCTTGGTCATCCGCATCCGAGTCATTAATTGTCATTATTTTCTCATCCATGTTGGATGTGAGCGTGATAATGACCCGAAAATTCAGCTCACTGTGTTTGTAGGTATTTGTCATCCGCGTCCTCTCAGCCTGGCCCATTCAACTGCTCAGGCGATGCCTCAACACAAAATATGGAGTGGGAGATCAGTGCACTTGTAAATGAACTATTGGCCTGAGAACCATGACTCAAGCAGCACGCGGCTCACGCGGTTATCAACTCTTGTAGGGGGTTTCGGCCTTATCAAACTTTAAAATGCGGCCGGCTCTGGTCAAATGAGCTGCAACCTGAGAACTTACTTCTTTCCTCCTCACCGCAGCTAATTGCTCAGCATTCGCATCCCGGATAATCTCCCGGTTTCCCCGATGCAGTTGCTTTGTTCACAAATGCACCAGATCCAACAAGACACTAGACGTTTCCTGTCGTGGCAGTGGGTCTTTCAGCCTCATAACCCAGCGATGTTTGACCGTCAATTACGGCGAGGTCCACCGTGTGTTCCACGGAAGGGAGGTGCAGGGTTGGTGACTTGAGCGTGAATTAGATTTAAAGCCCGTTGTTTGAAATTGGTTTCGAATTTCAAGTACCTTGAGCCTACGAGTTTTTAGTCTCTACCTCAGTGTAGAAGACACGGTGCTGGAAAATTATTAAAGAATTTTCTTTATATTCCTCTGAATTTGTAAATTGCGACTTGGACCCTCGGACTTTGCGGCTTTCTGAAACTCACGCCGGCTGCGTGCTCCTTGCATCTGCTCTCAATCGCGGAAGGGACTCAAACCAAAGGCTGAGTCCTTATATTTTCATATTCCTATTGTTGAATATCCTTACTGACTCTGTTAATTTTGTGGCAATTCTAACATGCAAAACTCAAGTTCCATGAGTTTATTGTCACAAACAATTGGTCCACGACCTAGTTTCTTGGGACCGTCTATCGGCACCTCTACCCACTTTGCCAAATTGGCAGGGGATCTTGCTAAGAAATTTAATGGACAAGCAGAAAACAATTGCAACTATCGTTATTCTGCTATTTGTTCACCTCCCGCTAAACGGGGTAAAAAGTTCAGTAAGCTTAACTAGTGTAGCTTACGAAGACGAAAACATGTATGGGGTGTTTCAACCTCCAGCAGAAATTCTCAGGGATGGAGCAAGAAATAAGCAATCTAAGACAAGAAATAGATAACTTAAAAAAATCTATATCTTGCCCAACTGCTAAAAAAGGTCCTGTTCAAAATAAACCTAGCGCAAAGCAAAATTCGTATTCATATATAGCTTCTTCAAGCTAACATAAAAGTCACATTAAACATATCGCGATAGATGGACCCGGTAAACCAGAGGAATCTTCGCTACTTCCGAAGGGAGCCCCATCTAGTCCTTGCGCCACTCCAGCAGTACTTTGTTCGGGTAGCATCAGTACTAATCTGGCTTTACCGCCCATCGCTACATCACTGTTAGACGTTGCACCAACATGCGATGTTGAAGAGGTTGGCGAGTTCGTTAAGCCAAAGAAGAAAAGGTCTAAGAAGAACAAGCCGTGCAGAGATTTGGTTCTAGTCTGCCCAAAACCCAGTTCATGTGGACCTACCGGGCCAAGTGAATTGGTTACCAGTACTCACTCAGCTGAAAGATCTGAGTTACAAACGGGCCCTTGTTTAAGTCAAAAACATAATGTAGTCATTAAAGGGGTCCCGGAGTCAGCTTCAAGTATTCCAAAGGATCGAGTCAAACATGACTTGGATCTCCTTCAATTGTATGCAAAAACGATGCTAACGGACGGCGAGTCCATCCAAATTCTCAAGGCATATAGAATAGGGAAAGCTCTGTCCGCACCCGAATCAAATTCTTGACCAAGACCTCTTAAATTATCTTGGAAAACGAAGCACAGGCACAGCTCCTGCTACAGAGAAAAGCAACCCTACGGGGCCTGCATTCTGAAGTTTTTTTCAACCGGAATACGGACTGAAGGAGCGACTAAAAATGAGACAGTTAATAATAGAACTGGAAACACGAAGGACCAATGGCGAGGCACATCTCCAAATAAGAAACGGACAAATAGTTCAAGCGAAAAGAGCATTTCTTTGGCCGAAGGCATTCACTCTGACAGCCTAACTGTCCCTTCTCAGAAACCAAAAACGTGCGCGCTTAAATTATTCGTATTAAATGCCAGATCTTTGCTTAATAAGATGCCATTGCTCCAGACTCTGGTTTTCATCCACTGCCCCGACATTGTAATAGTTACAGAGACTTGGGCAACACCCTGTGTATCCAACTCTGAACTCAATATTCAAGGGTACGACTATATTCGTAACGATCGACACGAGGGCCGTGGCGGAGGAAGCTGCATCTATATTAAGCAGCGACTTACCTTTCTGCTGTTGGATTATCGACAATTTACCGCGGTAGAAGAAAGTTGTTGGCTCCGAGTAGTTCTTAAAGATAACTACTCTTTACTCGTCGGTTGTGTCTATCGCCCCCCCAAACGCAAGCGGGGATTACGATCTCCGTCTCTCACAGGCATTTCATGCCGCAGTTGACCTAAATATGAAGTACTGCTTGATTGCAGGTGACTTCAATCTCCCTGAAGTTCATTGGTTTCCACCTTCCGGTCCTGCAAAGTTCGAAAAACTTGCTTGAGGCCATAGATACTGGCATGTGGGATCAGGTAGTTGATTTTTCCCACCCGAGGATCAAACATACTTGATCTTATCTTCTGCAGAGTTTGTCAGCCATTGTCAGTTTCACCTTATAGACCCACTTGGGAGTTCAGACCATGCTTTAGTTGTTTCTTCACTAGAAATCGAGGCTGATGAAACGTTTTTCAAAAAAATATAGCTTTTTTTCCACGATTTCCAATCAGCAAAAATGGGGAATTACTAACACATCTTAATTCCCACGATTGGACTAACTTCTTTCTATGTTTTGGATGTGAATGTTTGTACTGATACATTCTACCAAGTTCTAGGTCCACTCATTTCTCGTTTTGTTCCTCGTAAGAAAATAATTAATGTCAAGGATGAAGTCTACCTGCCTTTATCTTTCTGCCGTAGATTGCGTAGACTCTCGCGTCGTTTTCATAGATTAAGTGACACTTCCGTCCTGCCTCTGATCCAGCAAATCTTTGAACAGGCTAAGAGGCTCTCCGACGAAAAGCGACTAGCTGAAGAGGTTAACTTTGCCGAAAACCCTTCGTTCAATGTTGCAAAACTCTTTTTCGCGGACAGTAAAAGCGCAGAGAAAAAAAACTCAGTACCCTGTACATCGAGACGCTTTTGGAAACCCTATAGCTGACGCTAAGTTAACGGCTGATAGCTTCAATGCTTTCTTGTCTAGAACTTTCAGTGAACACTCGGTCGCCCCTTTCCAAACGTCCGGGTTTGGGCCGGTAACGTCCTCGAAAACATAACTTTTACCCTCTGGGACGTAACCGTAGCCATTCGGCGTTCTCGCCAATCTTACAGTCCTGGACCAGATGGCGTCCCGGTCAGCGTTCTAAAGGCGGATGCAAATGATATATTTCCGTCACTTCTGTATAAGATATTCAATCTTGCTCTTGAAAGTGAAACCTTCCCTATTTTTATGGAAGGAATCGCACATTTTGCCTATACCCAAACACGGCTGAACTACGTCTTGACGACTTTTAGGCCAATAAATACACTGCAAGCAGCCTCAAAGATATTAGAGACCTTGATTAAAGACAAGTTGATGCGTCAACTAACAGAGAATAACCTACTTAATGCGGCTCAGCATGGGTTTCTCGAAAAAAGATCTTGTGACACCTGCCAGCTCTCTTACTTTGATCATGTGCTACAATCTAGAGATAGGGGTTTTGCAATTTACACCGTTTATTTCGACTTCACGAAGGCTTTTGATCGTGTTGACCACGATCTCCTCCTGCTGAAACTTACCTCCTTCGGCATAGGTAACAAGCTTCTGAACTTAATATCCTCCTATTTGAATGATCGCGCACAACGGGTAAAAATTTCCGATGATATATCCAACCCCACGCACGTGAGGAGTGGAGTTATTCAGGGTAGTGTACTCGGCCCGCTTCTATTTTGCCTTTTTGTGAACGATGTTCCTGATTGTTTTCAGTATGGTAGGCCCTTTATGTACGCTGATGATTTAAAAGTTGCCTATCGTTATAAACCCGTCGATCGCCACATTGTGCTTGAGCTCTTAAAAAAGGATCTTCAAGCCTTCGCTCAGTGGTGTCGCACATGGCGCCTTTCGCTCTCTTGGCACAAATGCTCCGTTATGGTTAGTTGTGACAACCATCAGCCTCATCTAAGCATAGACGGTCATGACTTAAATGTGCCCGGGTTTTATAACGGATCTGGGCATATCATATTCTAGTAGTCTTAATCTGTCAGAGCACTGCGCCCTGATTGTCTCTAAAAGCACGCCAAACCACTGGGTTTATTCTCAGAAATTTTAAAAACCCTCAATATTAGAACCAGCCTTTATAAAATGTATGTCAGACCTAGTCTTGAATACTGCTCGTTTCTGTTTAGCCTTCTGCACGCGAGTGAACCGAGGAAGATAGAATCAGTCCAGCACTTCTTTACTAAAAGATTTATTACTTCCAGAGCACAGAAACCTGTCCTACCAACAACGCTGTGAGCTTACAAGCCTCGACCCGTTGTGGCTTCGTAGATTACAGAAGGGACTATTTTTTTACTGTTCAAGCTTTTTAAACGGTTTTTACCTTTAACCCCCTTACATCCCTGAGGCAGCTCGATCACTGTCGTCGCACCAATCATAGAGATGTATTCTTATTTCTTCCTTTGGCACGCACCGTTAAATACCGTCAGTTTTTTTCGGTAAACGCTATAGCAATCTGGAATAAACTACCCAGAAGTATTAAAATTCAGCAAAACTATCCTTTGTTTACGAGAGCTGTCACTAGTTTTCTACATTCAGGACACCTTCCACGAATTTTGGGTGCTGATTCTCTGGAAGCTCTCTTCCGTTCTGATGGCGTCCACGGACTCTGAATCCTATGCCGGACTTCATGCTGAAGGCAATATTAATGGCTCTGCAGTCCGTAATCGGGTTATTCCTCAGTCTACAGCTAGCAGCCGCTCGCCGGCATACTTGCTGCTAGTACAGAAGACCAGATCCACAACACCGAAAGGAGAAGTACTACACCGTGCACCTGTGTCAACACTTCCCTGTCCTAAACTTTAATCGGTTCAACAAGCTGCAGTTTTTTCTCCTGAAAATACTTTAAAAAACGATCAGGAGTTTTTTCACTGTCAGCTTGACCCCCTACTGTATATATCCCTTTTGACCTTGCCTGTAAACTGGCAATAAATAAATAAATGATAGTAGCCTTGCGCTGCAGCTACCGAAATTTCTCCTCCTCCCCGACCTGAGCCCGGTGTCATGACAGAGCCAAGAAAACCGGAGATGGGAGAGGGAGCAGGTGGTTGACGCGACCGGAGCCACCCCTGGGCATATCACCGCACCTGGCTCGGATCCCACGGAGTGGGAGTGCCATAAAGGCCACATTAAGAAGGAGCGATTGCAGTCTAACTCTCAGTCCACCAGTCAGCCACTCCACACAAAACACACATTGGGCTGACCAAGCGGTCCGAGTTATCCGGTCAGTTGGCAACCTTCCAAACCACGGCCTTTAGCGCACCGTGATAGTTTCAAGGGCGTCAGCTTGTTTATAGTGAAGAAAATGCGCTGATCCGTCGACCTCACCCTCTCCCACCACCTCAGTCTCTCCCACCCCTAGCGCCTGATAGTTGCTTCTCACCTGTGTTTAACCCCAACTTCAAGTGGAGTGTGAAATCGGATGACGGCTTCTGAAGACGTTCTTCGCGTACGAAAGAGTTTCAAAGAGTTAAGGGTAGGCTGGATTTGGTCTTTATTGTCGTTTGCATATGCACTGGTTTCCAAAGTTGCACTGGCAGCTATTCGCTCTCAGTACCCATCGATGATATTGTACTTTGTATATTGTATATTTTGAAGGGTTACAGGCATTGCCCTTTAGCAACCTTGTCCTCCATTCCACTGCATTGAATCTCGTCACACCGGCATAGCGCCCTTACACAATTGCGATTGTGACATATCGGCTGGTTTCTGTTGAATTTCAGTACTTACGTTATATTTATAACCCTCCTGAACACTTTGGTTTTCAGACCACCACAATCTTTGTGGCAAACGAGGACATCCAGAAAGGCCTGTTGGTTGTTTTTTTCCTCCTTCATCGTAAATCTAATGTCCATGAAGACGGCGTTGAGATGTTCTTTGAATGTCAGTTCCTAATTCCTTATTTAGGTTAAATGTGCTGCATTTATTCCATATGTCCTATATGTAATTTATCTACTGTCTTTTCTGGAAAGTCTTAATTGTCCCTGACCATGGTTGCTAACTGATATCGGAGGACTTATGTCATTTCGTTCATACAATCAAATTACGTGCTCATCCATAAAAAGTCAAAAGCGAACGACCAGTTCATACCGTATGAAGTTTGCCTGTCGCCAACTTATTGTCTTGTTCCGAAACTCACTATCACGTGAGATGGTGAACGCTGACCAATGTCGCCTGTGTAAAAGGAAACGTGCTCGCATAATTTTCTTAAATACCGTCTGTTGCAATACCACCGCTCATAGACCGCTGTGTAATATAATTGGTCATCCTCAATCTTTTTATGCAGAGTTACATTTGACAGGAGCTTTTCATTTTTACTAATTTTCGTATTGTGAACTGGACAAATTGTAAGGGTTTAGCAGTTTATTTCGAGTTGATATATGCGAAAATATTGTACCTTAATTGCTTTGCGTGTAACCCTTAAAATATAGATGCAGTTCGGATACAAAGAATGTGGTTTCGGTGAGGAGGCGTTTGTTTTAAGTTTTTCCTGTTTTCAAATGTATAATGAAATAGCTATGGCCCGCTGTTTCCGCAAAGTCTACCTTTTTACCCACATGCTTTACTTTGCGGTTGCCAATAGACGAATTTATTTTCTTGTTGACATTGCATGCACTTGCTTTTTACTGACCCTGAAAATTTTTGCTCAGAAGTGGCTTCAGTATAGCAAGGCTTCAGACAAACACCCTAGTTTTGCGGTGACCAATGAATTGCCCGTCTCCTTTTTGTCGCTGATTGAAGTAACTTTCCACGTCGGTTCCATATCAGTGATCCAAGCCCACTTATAATATCCACAACCCCATCTAAAGCACTTAGCCCGACAAATTCTCCTCTTAAACGCAGTTATCCAGGCCTCTGCGTAAACGTTTCTGAGCAAATCTGCATAAATAGCGTAAAATCCACTGTCATCTCAATTTAAAGACAACTTTTTTATCCCTCAACAAACTAACCTCAACAAACTTCCGGGTCATCTTATACCCTAAATGATATCACCATAGACAGGTCGTCCGAAGGACGCTAATCCAACCTAAACCAAAAAGCAAGGAAGCGCAGTTCTAACTAATCGCATGCTGCTGTTTCCAAAACTAACCAAGCCTCTCCAGCAGGCAAATAACCCTAAACATTTTAACCGATTTACAAGACCTAACTTCTCAGCACTTAATTATTATATCTGTTTGCCCTATCCTAACAGCCTCTTTATTCCGTCTTACTCCCCAAATTGTGTTTAAACTACCAACAGGACTATCCCGCTCTTAAATGCTATGGTCGTTCGATACCGCAAAGTTATATACCTATACCTTTTAGTCATCACTCTCAGGCTTTTGTTCCTGACGCAGTTGGCAGTTACCTTCAAAACCACATTAACTTCCAACTCATTTACCCACTTTCATTTTTTTAATAAATAATGATAACCCTAGTTTGGCTACTCGACATGCACTAGAAGTCATTTTACTTCACAAAATTTCGTTTACGCTGACGATCTCAAGTGCATTTATTCATTTTCTAAAAACACTGCCAATAGTTGCGTTGATAAAATCAACACTGATCTACTTATGCTCTCACGTTGGAGCTGTACTTGGCAGATGAAATTTTCTCCATCCAAGAGCAGTTTCCTCTGTTTTGGCCACGCCAAGCTTCCTGGACCCCTAGTATTTCAAAAGAGTACACTTTTAGGACGATCAACCATAAAAGACTTAGGTCTAAGTTACACAAATAAGCTAGCATTATCGCCTCATGCAGATCGAATTTCTGCAAAGACTGCACAGATATGTGGTTTTATATCACATAATTTCTTCCTTCCGGAAATATAGTTAAACCTATACCGCATGTTTGTTCTTCCTATCGTAGAATACTGCTGTCCCCTCTTTAGGCGGATGAACGCCTCTGACCGCAGTAAGATTGAAAAAGTTCAGAGGGTTTTTACTCGAAGACTATTTTCTCTTCTTGGATCCAGTATCTCTTATACGGATAGATGCCAGTTAGCAAACATTACATTTCTGTGGGTTAGAAGACTCGAAGCCGGTCTCTGGTTCCTGTTTCGTGTAACTCTAGCCCAAATCTCCCACGAATTAACGCTCTCACTCCGGTGGATCCACCCTATGCCACTCGTTATTCCTCCATGATCATTTCACTACCCAATAGCTCCACAACTAACCCGTCTCCGTTTTTTGCCTCTAAATATGCTTTTATATGGAATAATCTTCTACTGCAAATACGGTTGTCGTCTACATTAGCTATTTTCAAAACCAAAGTACGCATCCATTTAACTTCGGAAGATATATAGTCCTTATTGTCTGTTTCCTTCCCAAACTCGCAACTTTTGGATTTTGAAAAGGGTCCTCCTGGTATTTGAGGCAGCTCCCTTGATATTATATTTGTCTCTAATTATATTTCCATCATCCTCTGCAGAGTCACTCTTTGCATTCACTTTTTCTTTCCCTCCTTTTAAACTAGCACTGCCAACTCTTGCCAACCTTTAACATTCCTCCGAATTTGTAACCCTGATGATAGTCTCCAGGTTCTGTTGATGATCGAGGCGGGTTCTGGTGGTTTCGCCTATTTGGTGATGGACTATGCAGTCAGCAAGGTCGCATCTCGATGATAATCTCGTGACCTCTACTGTCCCCTCTTCCTTTCGACCATGTTGTCTACGATAAGTTCGTCCTCTCTCACCTCCACTGGTGTTTATAAACAGTAGCTCTGACTGCTATATTATCCCTCACCCGACAAGGAGCTTTCCGAACCCTCATACGTTGTCAGTGACATCACAATACTATCCCATTGCATTAAGCTATTAATTTTTAAATGAAGCAGTTTTTTTCTTCTATTTTTTTAAATTGGCGGCTTGCCGAACTCCGCTTCCGATTTAAACCTAGGAGTTTTTTTACTGCTTCTTTTTCAGTTCACCGTATATGCCAAGGATTGTTGACTTTTGTTTTAAAAATGGCAAATCGTTTTGAATCGGATATGTTTACCATACTACTCATTTCTGCTGTCCATATGGATGCTCACATAGTGCAGCAATTATCCACTTTGCATTTATTTAAACCACGGTACTAAGTTTGCGATAATGGGGCCCTCTGGGCCTTAAATATACAATTTATTTATTTATTTATTTTTAAAAGGCCTTGGTCATTTGTGAACAAGCATTTCAATTTTGCACCAGCCAAACTTCCTGTTGCGTTTGTCAATTTTATGGGCTAACTGCCTCCCCTCGGTCATCAACCCCGCATGTCAGTTCCGTTGATTGTTGAGTTTCGGTTACTCTAGTTTACGCGGCCAAAACGCTAGGCGTTACTGACTTAGGTCTGTTATCTCTTTGTGCAATCGGTTCCCTGATGGGTTTGGTGTTTTGGACTGGCTGCCATCGTCCTTTATATAATTTGTTGGTTCAATGAAAATTTCGTATTCTTTTGAATAAGCTTCCCCTAGAAAATATTTAGACAGTGCCTTGCCAGTGCTATCCAAATATAAATTAAAAAGTCTAAAAAAGATAACTTGATTGGGTTCACCAGCTTTTAGTCTTAATTGTAGTTTCAAGACCAGTTCCCGGTGTTTCGGCCTTTCTGCAGGGGAGACATACGGTTAAAAAACGGAGTGTTTCGACTAATGGAATTTGCTTAGTGGGCTAGGATAACTTTGATTTGGTCTTCACTCTCTAGGATAATGTTGAGAGGTCCTGGCTGCGGCGTTTCTAGATTTTCTTCACCCTTTTTGCCGATCTTTAATGCTCTAAGAACTTTTACTTCAACTCCTGGTTGGAACAACTGATTTAAGAGGCCATGAAAAGAAGTGAGGTCTTCAGTATCACGGTCTTTAATTTGGGCTCAAAGGATTCTTAGTCTCCTAGGCCTCGCCTCTAAGTATCGGCGTTTCATCAAAGAATTTGCTCATATCACAACCTCGCTGAATCGTCTGACAGGTAAACACACCACATTTCACTGGTCTGACAAATGTGCGAGATCTCTTGACGAACTCAAGCAGTGCCTCACTTCCCCTCCCTTACTGATATTCCCCCAACTTTTGGACTCGTGCCCACTTTTATCTCCGATACTGCTGCATCAGATGCAGCTATTGGGGCAGTCTCATCTCAGAAGAAAACTGATGGAATTGAACATCCACGCATTTCTGCCAGCCAGACGTTCACTTAGTCAAAGCGTACCTACTGTAATACTCGTAAGGAGCTCCTCATCGTCATTACCTCCCTGGCAAACGGTTAATTATAATCGTTGATCAGCAAGCTTTGCGCTGTTAGGAGGACATTCATGATGCGAAGGGTCAACTCCCACGCTGGCAGAGAGACCAATTGGAATATTCTTACACTGTCGTACATTGAGGCTGTAAAAAAGCACCAGAATGTGGGCGAATTGTCTCGCCAGTCACAGACACCACCACCACTCAACATATATACCCCAACAACTGCTTTCTTGATTGGCACTCCTGAACACTCCCGATAGGCGTCGGCTCAAACGTTTGATCCATATATAACTCTTATCTATGATCGTTTATGTTTAGGTGCACAAAACCATCAAGCAAAGAGATTAAGGGGCGCAGATGGGAAGCTCGCGGTCTTTCTTCAGCGTAGAATAGCCTTTAGCTATGCTATCACGTGCTTTTTCTCAAAAATTCCCTTTCTGAGCCCCATCGTCTGGTTTTGATGCATGATGCGATCCATCCAACGCTTTCTAACCTTCCTGCTGATCTCTGGCACACCGTTCAATCGCGCACAGACAAGGCTGAGCGAAAGTGTTTCTATGGCCCAAATGAATGACAGATCATTGACTTCTTGCACCACATCTGCAGAAGTCAAAACCCCAACCGTGCGCAACGCGCATTACGGCAGGTTACCCGAATGAAATCGTTTGTGTCAAGTTAATGGTTCTTTGCCTCCTTACCACCCCGGAAATCGTTATAATCTTGTTTTAGTACACTTTTTCATGAAGTGCTGCGAATCGGGGCCTTTCCCCGCAAGCCGATGCCATCACCATCACCAAGGTCATTCTTAGCGAATGGATCTTCCGCCATTAGGTGCCTCAGCAACTCCATACATCCGTGTGCTCAATTCGATATGCGGTTGATATTAGAACTCGGCGAAATTCTTCAAATTCGTAAATCTCACTCTATCCCGTGGCAGACTCAAGGCAATGGGTAAGTCGATGCACTAATCGGACACTCAGAAGCCTGATTGAATCCTCAATCAACAGTTGCTCTGCCTCCTCTTGGGGCGCTGTCCTACCTCAGTGCCTTCTTGCCTAACGTTCTGCAATGCACTAATCAACGGGTAATAGACCATTTTCCCATCTGTAAGGCCAAGAGTTTCGTCTTCCAATGAACACTTCCTGTCCCCTCCAACTCTCATCGCTAGAGACTCCCCATGAAATTTTGGAAATCTCAGAGCTAGCCTATACCGTATACAGGAGCTTGCTTGCACTTGTCTCGCGACAGCCCACCAGCAACAAAAAGAGTACTTTGATCGGCGTGCGCATGGGGCACCTTAACAATTTGGTGATAAAGTTTACCGGTTTCAGGAGAGGTTGATCCATGTGTCATCCAACATGTTCTCCGCGTATTCGATAGGCCCCTTAATTGTCGTGGAAGTCTATTCTAAGTCCTTTTGTATCCTCAGAGCGTCACGTGATCCATAAGACCCAAATTTGGCGGCTCATTTGAACAAGCTCAAAGCATACCTCTTAGGCGATAACAGTGGCGGTCCTGTCTCCACGGAGTTATCTCCATTCCCCTCTGCAGAGCTACCTTATATTCCCACGGACCATTTTCCAATCCGTTCCCATCCCTCTTCCCCCCTCTCCGGTGGTCCCCTTTTCCCCAACTCATTAGTTTTCAACCCTCCCTGGTTTCTCATAATGTGGAAGTCCTTCCCAAAGCCAGTTTTGGCATTTCTGTTGACGCGCCTGTCCCTGAACCATATACGAATGGGGCGTCACAGGCAGTGTGATGTAAAATCCACTATGAACATTCCCTTGGTACATATCTCTCCCACAAATCTGATCTAGACTTATTTGCGAAAGTAAAAACCAATTCTGTACAAGATCAAGGAAGACGAAGCCTGATTGGACAACGATTATGCCCAGTTTTTCTCCATGGATTGCGGTTAGATTCCTTTAAATTCTGCTCCATTTTGAAAATTTTCCTATTAAGCAGTCTGTTCCTCGCCACCTTTCCCACTTTCGCTCTCCAACGAACAACTTTACCTGTTTCCGAGATTTCCTTGCAATCGGTGCATCTCCGCTTGCTTGCTGCACTTCATCAGTCAGGCTATGTAAAAATCAGGACATTTTAAAAGGGTGAATAGATAGCATTTGGCAAGATAGTCTGGCACATCGGTCTAACTTCGTGAACTTTGTTACAGAAAGTGCGGCCGTTGTAAATAACACTTGTCTACTAAAAAAGTACTTCAATTTTTCCCATTAAAATGGCACTTGAGGCCCACTTGACGGGCTTAACTGTTGAAAAATAACCATTAGCAGATCCTGTATTCCGTCTTTCGTATAAACTGATTATTTATTATCTTTATAAGAACACGTAATCCGTGGATATTACGGCTACATGACCTGGCACCGGCAATCAGGGTGATCCGGCTTTAATTTTAACTATTAAGATATTATGGTCAGCAACAACCTCACTGTTGCTAAATGTCATATACACAGAATTTTGCAAAATTAAAGTTTTCTTTCCTGTTTTGATTTGCAAATTCAATGACCGTTGCACATGCGCAACATAGTTATTCGGGTAGATGTTAGCAAAAAACATGCGTTTACAGTAAAAATTCTACTCACTATTTTCCTACATCTGCAAAGGGACTGAGAGAGCAGTTAGCAAATTTTAGTAAGTGGTAGAATGTGCCATGATGTCGTCTTTATCTATAGGAGGATGTTCATTATATAGCTTCGTGTTACTTAGATTAAAGTTGATGCGAGCACGTTGCTTATTTAAAGTCTCCTTGAAGAATACACCATGGAATGGACACATTGCTGTTAATCATCTTTCCGGAAAGGAACTGAAAGGAGTCAAAATGCTTTAAGCTTTGGAGACAGTCCCGTCCTTTGCCTTCCTCTGGTTCCTATTGTCCATGTGGTAATAGGCAATGCTTTTGCTCGAAGGAATAGGTGTCTAAGCCATCTCTTCTGCAGAAAAGAGACACGCCCACATGCATAAAATTGGACGGAAAACTTGAGAGCACTTGGGTCAAATTCTTACACTCTATATATACATAAAAGTGTATTAACACGTGGATCCAAATAAAGTTTTCTCTAGCACTTATTTATCTTTAGAACCTTAAAAGTATCAATTTCATCGATCAACGTTTGCGTATCGAGATTGAATTTTGATAAAATTAAAATGAAGACGAATGTAACTCATAATATCTTTCTCATTAACAATACGTTCAAAGTCCTTTTTGTTATAATCTTTAAAAGTGCATATATAATGTAATCCCGCGTATTTTCGGTTATCCCGACTATGGAGAAAGTACTTGGTGTCCTAGATGGTGCAGACCTTGGCGTTTTAGCGTGTTATTTTGTCATCGTCTTTGCTGTCGGCATCTGGGTATGCCAAGTTATTCTTATCCTTATTAAAATTTCATAGTCATCATGTAGAAATCGTGGCTCAGTCGGTGGTTACTTCTTGGCCGGCCGATCGATGAATTGGCTTCCTGTAAGGATTACATTCCAATAACTATATACATAGGTTGGTGCATCGGTTTTCGCAAGTAACATAGGCTCGGGACACTTTGTCGGATTGGCTGGTTCGGGTGCTTCTACTGGGATTGGCATTGCCGTCTTCGAGTTTAACGTAATGCATCAATAATATTCCGTTAATGATCATTTAAGGCCATTATTGTCCTCGTTTTCTTAGGATGGCTTTTCTTGCCCGTGTATATTGTCTCTGGGGTAAGATATAAATTATAAAATAATAGTTATTAGATTGTTACCATGCCTGAGTACCTCCGAAAACGGTTCGGCGGACAGCGTATCAGAGTTTACCTCGCCATCGTTGCCCTGCTTCTGTACATTTTTACAAAAATATCGGTATGAGTCTATTTATCTCCAACGCTTTCAGGCTGACTTGTACGCTGGTGGCGTGTTTATTCAACAATCAATGAACATCTCAATGTACCCGGCTGTCATTATACTTCTGGTGATCTCCGCTCTGTTCACCATCATGGGTAGCGTTTTTTAATCTTATCACTCTGTCTTAATGAAATGCTACCAAAAAAACTCGAATGTATTTTTTTTACCATCAGGGGGTCTGACTGCAGTCATTTGGACCGACTTCGCGCAGACGGTAATAATGATTGCAGGCGCCATCTATCTCATGATCAGAAGTAAGTGCTGTTTGAGTTATTTGCAGGAAATTCATGTGTGGTTATCTTTCTGAAAAAAAAATTAAAACTGACTATATATTAAATTTCTGCTCTTGAATTTAAGCTGCCCGTTTGCTGTCTTTCCTCGATTTTACTAGCAGTCATGCTTGCGTCAAATTTCGCAGTGGAAATAAATCAAATGCTTAGCTTTTTTGCCGGGTTTGGCTCACCCGAATGAACTTCATAATAGCCGACGTCTGTTAAAAGATGTTCAAGATGACGTATAAATGGCCGAAAATTTTCAGAGTTAGCCAAAATATTTAATGTATTTTTATCATCACTAATGACTATATATCGAGTTAACTAGTGATCAGTTAATTTTTTCTTATTTGTAACTCCTTAGGCTTTCAAGTCACTGGAGGATTTGATGGACTCGTCATAAATTACTTCAATGGCATTCCAAACACGACTCGCGCATACCAGAGCACTCCGTTCATGACAGACAATCCAACTTCTTTCTCACCAGATCTGTATGGGACTGATGCAGACCGTAACGCGGTCCTGTTTTCTGCCGATCCTTCCGCTAGAAATCAGGGAATATATGCTGAGTGCAGTATTGCACCTGCGGACGCAATGAACCTGTTTAAATCTATTACCAGCACTGATCTCCCATGGCTTGGAGCCATTTTTGGCCTGACAGTGAATGCTACGTGGTACTGGTGTACAGATCAAGTAATTACCTACCCTCTGCTGCATCTCAATTATTTTTTTGGGAAGCCTTATTTTAGCTTTAATACATTTCAGGTCATTGTTCAACGTGTTTTGGCTGCTAAGAACCTGACACACGCAAGGGGTGGGATTATTTTGGCTTGCCTGATTAAAATGACACCTTTGTGGTTAATGGTGGTGCCTGGAATGGTTGCTCGTATTCTCTTCGCTGGTAAGTCCGTGTGAAGACTACGTTTTGCCATCAAAATTTAAAATATACTAACAGTTAAGTTTGAAATATTATTCTCCAATTATAGATGAGGTTATGTGTGGCTCAGCTCCCCTATGCCAGAAAATTTGTGGTAAAACTATTGGCTGCACCGACATTGCCTATCCCTCTTTGGTCCTCAACCTTCTTCCTTCGGGCGCCCGAGGACTCATGCTTGCTGTCATGATGGCATCCTTGGTTTCAAGTTTAACAAGTATTTTTAATTCTACCTCAACCATTTTTACGGTGGATATCTGGAGTTTGATTCGTCCCAGGGCTAGAGATGCTGAACTGATGATCGTTGGTCGGTAAGCTTCAGCTTCTCAAACCTCCACGATTTAACAATTGGCCTGCTCAGCAGGCTGAAAAACGGGGATTAGTTTCGTTTGGCTTATTTATTTAACATTAGCTACTTAAATAGACTTTCTCTTAAGAAAAGTTTAACGTATGTTACCCATTCTTTTACAGTGTTTGCGTTATCATATTGGTCGGTATCGGTATTGCTTGGATCCCAATTGTCCAGCTCAGCGATGAACTTTTCGACTACATTCAGTCAGTCACCGCTTACCTCGCACCTCCCATCTGTGCTGTTTATGTTCTTGCCATTTTCTGGAAACGGACAAACGAAATTGTAGGTTTTAGTTTATATATTAATTAATCTACCGATTTCAACCTCTAGTTATCTAATCCATTGCTCTCGTATTTGGCTCTTTCAGTCATGTTTCGTGGCCCTTGTTTGTGGCCTTATTATTGGCTTAACCCGATTTATCTGGGAAATTTCATACGGAAAAACACCATGTGGTGAAATTTCTACAAACCCACCCCACTTCCTCGTCCAAGTACACTACCTGCACTTTTCGATTCTGCTTTTCGGCATCTCCTTCTTACTAATTGTGGGGATTTCTCTTGTCACACCTCCGCTTCCATCTCGATATGTACGTCTTTTTTCTCTCGTTTGATTTAAGTAATATATTATAAGAAATGGAAGATTTGGGTGTAATTGCTATTCTGTTTAGACTCGAAGGCTGGTGTTCTCCGAGCGTTGGACTGAGTTTGATCCGAAATTGGATGGCCCCAAACTTCAAATTGTCTCTGAAAGCGAGAAACAGGCCTGGATTGAAGGTAATATATTGAATTGCTTAATTGTTCAATTTTTTCTTCAAGCTTCGTATTCTGTATTGTTGGGTTAGTATTAATTTGTTTTCCGAGCATGTTTTTTACTAATTTACCATCACAAAATTTTCACGGTTAGACTGAGAGAAAATGCGCTTATGTTCTAAAATAAACTGAACATGTTAATTTCATTCGATCTAAACCGCGTAAATTCCATGCCCGGTCTGTACACCTCTTCACGTCTATGACGGAGAATGCAAATAAATATATATGCCTTAGGCAAGAAGGCTATTTTAACAGTCAATTCGATTTATTCTGTGAAAATTACTTGCATTGACTGTTTAACCTGCTGGACTATATACGTCCCTTCGTCATATGGATTTAGGATTTGACCGAGAAAGAATAACAATGGAATTAAAAGTGTATCCTGATGGTTACCTAGCTTAAATTTGCGAACAGAAAAAGGGAATCACATCCAGCGAAGCATGCTGGTGAAATTGTGTCCTTTCATTGATGATGTGACATCCACCATCCACCCTTCGCAAACGCTTCCTCTACGCATGCTGACGAGCTGCAGTTTAAACTTCACTCGTTTTTATAATCGTTTATTTTCTGGCAAAACTGCCTCTTTTGCGAGATCCAACCAAATTCCCAAATAATATAACACCTGTCAAGGGCTCCGGGTCAGTAATGTCTCTGACGGGTCCTTTCCGTTCTACTTTGTCTACGTGTTATGCCTTCCTAGTTAGTGTAATAGGTCTTAAGTTGCCATCCTCCATGTACCTTAGTAATCTTTCTTTTATCGATTTTTCAGTCAAATACTACGATGGAATAATGTGAGATTTTGGGTTCTATTTCAGAGGGCGAAGCTGAAAAGCCTAAGCTGTCATGTTGGAAGAAAACGATTAACTGGCTGTGTGGTATTGAAAAAATGCAGGACAGCCGCGAGCCTGTTTATACTCAAGAGGAAGCCGATGAAATACTGGAAACCACTCGAAGACAACTTAGTCTTGTTCAGAAGCCAAAAGATGCCATTGCAGTTAACATAGCTGAGGCTGTTGTCGTGGGAATTTGCATCTTCATTTGGGGCTTTTTTTCGTAACTTTTCGCTATTTCTGGTTTCCGTTGTCTTTAAAAAGGAATGTTTGTGTAAATTCTTCAAGTTTATAATAAATTATTTTTGTCATAAAACATACTGTGTTCTCCGGCTTAGATAATAACACTCAGCAGAAATATTTAGGGAAAAAGGTGGTGTTGTTTATTCCTATCTGCAAGTTTTTCATCATCGTCATGACACGGTTAGAGTCTTTCGGATTGTCGAGTTACGTGGGAAAAACAGTACTGTCAGCTTTGACGACTGTTCTAGTCGCCGCTGCATATTTTCGGTGTCGCTGTAGTGTGTCACGTGGTAAATTGGCTAGAATACAATGGGAGAAAGATCGTGCAGCGGCAGGCGTTACTGAGGATGCCTACTCATAAACAGCTGGCACACAGGAGGGGTTTGATGATGCCGAGACGCAGACTCACGCCGCGCCAGCCACCTGCACCCATTTCTGCCCCCAGGTCTTCTGGATTTGGTCATGCAACCGGTGTGAGAGGAGGAGAGACTGCTGTGGATAGCGCACAAGTCTACTATCGATACAAACTGAATTAAGCGCAAGTCACTTTATCTGTACCCACCTCACTGGGTTACAGACGATTGATATCGCCCGAAACGATGGTCAAACTGTCGTCGGTTACTTGCCGAATTTTCGGGATAATATGGATGCTTCGGATCACGCGGTAAAAACAGGTAGAGACGTAGGGCAATTTTGAATTTCTACATTTTAGGTAAAAATCATGGGCGAGGAGACCTTAGCTTATCATGAGTTCTAGCAAAAAATATTTGGATGCCTTCAGTAGCTCTAATAATTTCTAGCCTTCCGACTTAAAATGCACATTGTCACGACAGGCAATCATTAGTTAAGTATGCTCTAAATATTCCGGAGGAAAATAAAAACGCAGCATTTCTAGTTGACTGTTAACGAGTTTGAAACGAACGAAAACACTTAGGCGGAAAGCGTATGTAAAGGCTCTCGCTAACCTTACCCGGCATTAAGTACTTTCGAAGGAGCTTAATTAAAAAATTTAGCAATGCCTGGTAGTCTATAACATATGCTCAATAATGAATGCAATGTCATAAAAGCGTCTCTTTTGAGTGACCCCTTCCTCGTGCGCTAACTGTAGGTGATATGTAACAGTACTTGCGTTGGATGAATATTTGAAAAAGTCTTTAACGCGTAAATAAATAAACTGACTCAAATCTGCTCAGAAAATTCATTTGGAAACGGTAGTGCCCACTCACCGACCGCGCTACGGAATTCTTTCGTATTCTTGCAAGTAAATATTTCACCAAAGAAATTGTTCAGTTCTAGAACGTAGTGGGCCCTAAGTCATTACTCCTTTGACTCAGTGAGAAGCTGGCTCAGTTATCTGGAGAAAGCGGAGAAGTCATTTTACGTAGTCGGATTATGACTACTACGCCAGAAATAAAACTCAGACAACTTTAATCGTTACGAATACCTTTCAGATAATTAACGAGCCACTTCCAGTCAGTTTAACTGTAGCGAACGACGATGTCCGCTGCATGCCCCAGAGCATGGTAAGTGCAGGACGGTAACTTGCGCGTGACTTAATTTATAGTGATGGCAGACTTCCGCAGCATCAGATGATCTCTCTTCCGCCCCGCTCATCTTGGACTGGTGGCAAGACTAAGTGTGCACAGCGTAAGTGAAATCGGGCGTAGTGGCCGACAAGACTAAGCAGCTTGTTGATGCGTGCCACACATGCTCGGTCCATGCAAAGTCTTCAGGGACAAAAGAGGGGGGAGATGGGGCAACCCTGGATCCCATCTTAATGCATGAACCTAGAGGGTAAACTCAGAGGGAGCCATGGTAAGGCTGCCCTCTACGGCCACCTAACCAGGACAAAGGTAAAGGAACCGCCCGTAATGCGTGTGGCTCTGCGCTAAATTTCAAGTAAATTATGTTAAGGATTAAAGTGGGGTTGGGGTTACGTTTAGGGTTAGGGTCAGGAGTATGTTAAGGGTTAAGATTTGGGTTCGTGTTAATTGCAGAGCTAGGGTTAATGTTAAAGTGACTGGTCAGTTTTATGTGACGGGTAGTGTTAGCCGAATTAGCTTCCGAAAATTTCAGAGCAGGGTCCAATTAAAAATGAAGATGGCCGCTTTTTGATCTACGCACGCAGATCTTCTGCTCAGCTCGTTTCCATCTCGCCTACCTTTGATCTTCAGCAATTTTGGTTACAGTATGGTTCTTCACAGGCATTTCCATGAGCTTGACTGGCTATTTTGTGGATATTCCGAAATAATTATTTCTACTCTGCGTGGTCTATGGTCTGGTAACCCACTCCAGCGGTTCATTTCAAAGTCCACGTGAAAAAGTGGGAAGTTTGCGCCGACCCCTGGGAAAACAGAGCCAGTACCATTAGACAGAGTCCTTCTCCTTTCAGAGGACATCCTGTGCTTTCCTACCACTTCCTTTCAAATGCTCCGGAAATTACTCTTTTAAACCGCAAGTCCATTTTTCACTCGAAAGGGTGGATGGATAGCGGCACATATCTGTCTTATTATAATTGTTCACCTCCTTTTAACTTCGACGGTCTCGCCAGTTTAACTGGTAAGGATGCCTTTAATGGCCGCCTTAACAGGACACCAGAATATAAACCACCTACAATAAATGTGGCTTTAAGCCGAATTCCGAGAAAATCAGGCTTAGGATTAGGGTTAATTTGTAGGGTTTAAGTTTAGGGTTAGGTCAGCGTTGAGGTTAGGATCATGATTAGGTTAAGGGTTAAGGTTATTAGTGTGTCAACTGTAGGGTTTAGGTTTAGGGTAATTTTAGGTGAGGGGTAGGTTTGAGTTAATACACGGGTACATTTACCCCTCCTGTAATTTACCATTTGGCCACTTATTTTAAGCGGGCTGTGTTCTGTTTAGATGGCGACACATGGCATCCCTACTGGGAGCCAATTCAGCCTGACTCACGGGCCACGTTGTAGATGCGTTGGACCAACACGGGGGCCACATCAGGGCATGGCAGGCGTTTTTCGGGTTGTGCTCCCATAACAAATGCCGAACATGGGAGGTCGGTGGTACGCCTCGGGGTGGATAGGGCCTAGGGACCCCGACCGCACCAGCCACATGCGCCCTCTCCCGTCTCCGGTCTTTTTGACTCTGCCTTGACACCGGGCATAGGTGGGGAGCAGGAGAGAGTGCGGTAGCTGCAGCGCAAGGCTTCTATCACTTAAAACTAATCCACGCGCAAGTCACCGTCCCTCCACCACCATGGTGTGGAGCATACGGTGGACGTCGTCGGACTACGACGGTCAAACTGTCATAACATAAGTTTTGCAACCTCAGAAGCCACGAATTTTAGCAGGGCCGTTTAATTTATAAACGCGTCAGATTTTGCCGTGGAGACGGAGTCCACAAAACAGCCCACTGACTGAGCCGGTCAGAAATCTGACGTCTGGATTTTATGCATGTGGCTGGTGGGTCAAGATACGGCGCCTAAGCTTGCGCCTATAGCCCTGTGTGGGCATTTGCTATGGGATGCGTGGACAGAGTGCTGTGTCGTAATCTGCACACTCTATTGGCCAAACATACCTCCAACGTGGTACGCTAGTGTCCAAAGTAGAGATTAATGACTACTAGGAGCATCATATGATCACTGCACCAGTATATTTCTTATTCGGAGTTTGTCAACTTTTACGGAAAGTCATCTACAGAGGCAATTAAAGTACAACAACCGAGCAGATTTGCCATTCGACAATGCCATGGGTAAATGGTTAACGATTGTTAATGGCTGAACTGACGTCGTGTTGTCAACCCTGAGTGTTTTAATGGTGGGATGACCGTGTTCATTCATATACGAAAACTAGAGCATGTTATGTTTACAAAAAATGCTCGCATATTCGCTTCTATTCGTACATTTATGGTCACCAATTACCGGTTAAGATAACATACTAGTGCTTACTACGCAGCTGTTTGAGACTATAAAACATTTTATTATTTACAAATTGTAATTACTAGATTTCTCTGAGGAAAGGGATGTGAAGTAAACAATGTTCGGTGGGTGGGCAAGATGTTTCTGCTTCTAGTGGCTTTCGACTCCACTAGCCCTTTGTTGCTTCTCTACCTTACAGGTGGGGTGTAGGGGTACTAGTTAGGGGAAGCACCACACAGATAGCATTTGGTCGCTCCATTTGTCTCGTACAGGTGGTGAATGTTCCTGTGGCCGCCTCTAACTAGTACCCAACTCTCACCTGTGGCTCCTCGAAGTTGGGTTCTTCCCAGCGGCCACATCCCGGGCAACCGTCACGACCGGCGGGCTAAGCCAGGTGAGGGTCTCCGGTGTTGTGTGTGCCTCCACACCCGGTATGTCTGACTCCCAAACTTCCCACCTCCCCCCTCTAAAAAAGTCCTACGGTGGGGGCGACAGCAACCCCCGTAGGCGGCCCAGGCTAACTCGGGTCGTTCTCCCACTAAAACAAAACCGTAAACCATAGTGGAGTTCGGCAGCCGTCTGGGATGTCCGAGCAGCCCTATTTAGGGACAGCACTGCTTGCCTCCTCGCGGAGGAAGGGGCTAGAAAAAGGTGCCCTAAACAAATGCTGGGTATCACGTCTTCTGCAGCCGGCCGCGGCTCGCAGATCGCAAAATACGCGGTCGTACAACTCAAACAAACAACAATACCCCCCGTCCCCATCCCCCTCGCCATACCCTCCAGGCTGCTCGGGTGAGTCCACTCACACTAGCAGCCTGGAATGTTCGTTCCCTTTAATACAATCCTAGGAGCAACTGTCCGAAACGAAGGACGGTGCTAGTCGCTCAAGAACTGGCGCGCTACAAGGTGGACATTGCTGCTCTCAGTGAGACCCGATTCTCTGAGCAGGGTCAGCTGGAGGAGGTGGGTGCCGGCTACACCTTCTTCTGTAGCGGCCGGCCAAAGGCAGAGCGACGCGACGCTGGTGTTGCCTTTGCCATTCGGAACGATATTGTTGGACGTCTGCCCTGTCTGCCGCAGGGTATCAATGATAGCCTGATGAGCCTCCGCCTGCCTCTTCGGGGAGACCAGTTTGCCGCCATCATCAGCGCCTACACTCCCCCAATGCCGAGCTCTGATGCGGCGAAGGACAAATTCTACGAGGACCTGCACGTCTTGCTGGCGACTGTGCCGAAAGAGGACAAGTTAATTGTCCTTGGTGACTTCAATGCCTGCGTCGGGACGGACCACGCTGCCTGGTAGGGAGTGCTGGGTCCCCATGGTATCGGTAGCTGTAACGATAACGGCCTCCTTCTTCTGTGCACGTGTGCGGAACACCGTCTTCTGCCGACCAACACCTTCTTCCGCCTTCCGACGCGGGAGAAGGCCACGTGGATGCATCCTCGGTCGCGGCGCTGGCAACTGCTGGAATATGTTCTCGTCCGGAGACGAGATCGACAGGACGTGCTGGTAACCAAGGCGATCCGCGATGCCGATTGTTGGACAGATCATCACCTCGTCATCTCCAGATGAGGCTCCGACTGCAACCCCGACGAAGGCCACAAGGTAAGAGGCCACCATGTAAGTTTAATACTCTTTTATTAAATTTGCCTGCTCACTGTTTTGATTTCAGCAACCAAATAACCGGGAAACTGGAGGACCTGCATGCTCCAGATGATAACGCTACCGTGGGGACACGATGGTGTCAACTGTGAAATGTCATCCAGTCCACCGCCCTCGATGTCCTCGGACGCGCACGCCGTCGACACCAGGACTGGTTTGACGACAATGACGCCGATATCAGCAACTTACTCGCGGAGAAGAATGGACTACACAAATCCTACATGGACCTTCGGACTGACGCCACCAAAGCCGCCTTCTTCAGATGCCGGCACCTTGTACAGCAACAACTGCGAGAGATGCAGGATGCCTGGATGATCCAAAAGGCTGAGGAAATCCAGGGTTATGCGGACCGCAATGAAATGAAAAACTACTTCAAAGCCATCAAGGCCATCTACGGTCCGTGTATCAAGGGGACCGCACCACTGCTCAGCTCTGACGGTACAACACTGCTGACAGAGAAATCGCAAATTCTGAAGCGCTGGGCTGAGCACTTCAGAAGTGTCCTTAATTGCTCATCAGCCATCTCCGATGCTGCTATTGACCGGCTCCCTCAAGTGGACACGAACAATGACCTGGATCTGCCGCCTTCCCTACCAGAAACCATCCGGGCCGTGCAGCAGATTTCCAGCGGTAAATCACCGGGATCCGACGCAATCCCACCGGATGTCTACAAGCACGGTGGGCCCCGGCTGATGGCAGAACTCACAACACTCATCCAGGAGATGTGGCGCCAAGGACAAGTTCCTCAGGATTTCAAAGACGCGACCATCGTCCATCTCTACAAACGGAAGGGGAACCGGCAACTCTGTGATAATCACAGAGGCATCTCGTTGCTCAACATCGCCGGGAAGATCTTCGCCCGTATCCTTCTCAATCGTCTGAACGGTCACCTAGAGCAGGGCCTGCTCCCGGAAAGCCTATGTGGCTTCCGCCGACACCACAGAACAACCGATATGATCTTTGCCGCCCGCCAACTACAAGAGAAGTGCCAGGAGATGCGAACTCACCTAAACACTACCTTCGTGGATCTAACGAAAGCCTTTGACACGGTGAATCGTGACGGACTGTGGAAAGTCATGCAGAAATTTGGTTGTCCTGAGCGGTTCACGCACATGGTGCGTCAGTTTCATGACGGGATGACGGCGCGCGTCACTGACAACGGGACGGTATCCAAAGCATTTGCAGTGACTAACAGAGTGAAGCAGGGCTGCGTACTGGCCCCCACCCTCTTCAGTCTCATGTTCTCGGCTATGCTGATGGACGCCTACTGGGATGAGCAGCCTGGTATCCGCATCGCCTACAGAACTGACGGGCACCTTCTCAACAGTCGGCGTATGCAGGCCACAACGCACGTGTCTACGGCTACAGTCCATGACTTGCTCTTCGCGGACGACTGCGCCTTTAACACCGTGACGGAGGAGGACATGCAAAGGAGCATGGACCTCTTCGCTGAAGGCTGCGCCGATTTTGGATTAACAATCAGTACAGCCAAAACGGTTGTCATGCGCCAGCCGCCACCCAGCACGAAATACAATGCTCCTCGAATCAATGTCCACGGTGCTCAACTCAAAAACGTGGAAACCTTCGCTTATCTAGGAAGCACGATGTCGCGCAACACGAGAATCGATGACGAGGTTGCCCAACGGATCTCCAAAAATATTCAGGCTTTTGGCCGGCTGCAGGCCTCCGTGTGGAATCGCCACGGTATTCACCTGAACACCAAACTGAAGATGTACAAGGCCGTCGTCTTGACCACACTCCTTTACGGAGCGGAAACCTAGACCGTCTACTCGAACCAAGCCAGGAAGCTGAATCACTTTCATCTCAGCTGCCTCCGCAGAATACTGAAGCTGGGATGGCAAGACAGGATCCCGGACACGGAGGTCCTAGAGCGGACCGGAATCCTCACCATCCATGCCATGCTGAGGCAAGTGCAACTGCGATGGAGCGGCCACCTGGTAAGAATGGACGACGAGCGACTACCAAAACGACTTTTCTACGGAGATGTCACTACGGGTTCTCGCCGGCAGGAGGTCAAAAACGATGCTACAAGGACACTTTGAAGAAATCGCTGAAGCAACTGCAAATCAACTTTGCGACCTGGGAGGACCTCGCCCAGGATAGACCGGCATGGAGAAGATCAGTGAAGACTGGTTCAGAAATCTATGAGGCCAACCGGATCGCCAGCGTCAAGGCCAAAAGAGCGGCACGAAAGTCACCAGCGCCTCGGACCAACACCGCCAATGCCCAGGCCCTGCCAACATGCCCGCGCAGTCAGCGCAGCTTCCGTGCGTGAATCGGCCTGATTGGACATCTCGGACGCAATGCACCAACAATCCGACAATTCCAATTTCTACGTCAAATTCTGCCAACCCTCCTTCTGACTCCCACACCCTCTCTCCTGGCATCAATTCCATTACTCCCACCATCATAGAGACCACATCCATCTACTCATCGCCTGTTACCCCCACCACCGCAACCACCACCGCCTTGGCCTTCACTACCACCACCACCACCATCAGCGATGGGGAATCTCTCCTAAGCTGTACTCAATGCGACCGCACATTCACCTCACGCATCACCCTGGTCGGTCACTTGCGAATACATCGTACAGAGACCGGTGAGCCGGCGCCTGGAGCACCATCACACAGCAGAGATCGTCGTCTCCACTGCCCTCACTGTCCTCGCGCATTCGCTCATCGCATGGGCCTATTCGGTCACATGCGCATCCATGACAGCGGAATACACCACAATGCCGACAACACCGATACACCATGCCCACCCTTCGCTCCTGCCATTCTTAGCACCCCTGCCACCCCCACTACCATGAATGACATCCCCCAGCCTCTACCGATTTCTCCTGCCCACACTGCGCCCGCACCTTCAACTCACGGATCGGCCTGGTCGGTCACCTGCGAATCCATCACACGGAGGCTGGTGAACCAGTGCCTGGGGCTCCGACATACAGTCGACGCGCCTGCCTTCACTGCCCTCACTGCTCCCCCAAATTTACACACCGCATGGGCCTTTTAGGACACATGCGCCTTCACGACAACCTCCGGTAAACCACCGGAGGCTAAGCTACATCAGCGCACACTATCTACAGCAATACATCGACAAAATCCCTCACAATCACCATTTCCCAGTGTATATCACGGTTTCCTAGAAATCGTGGCTGGGAAGGCTGCCAATCTGACGCTTACACCAGACCACGCCGTCGGCTCAGTGTATGTGCTGTGTGTGTCGAGTGGATGACCAGTGGACTGGGAGTCAGACGGCGATGGCTGCTCCATATCCCCTGAGTTAGTGAATCCTGGTGTGTGCGTTATGGGGGCCAGGTCGTGCTGTGGCGCGCGAAGACGGGTACACCGATCCGTCAGCCAATGCGCCCACTCCCACATCAGGCAACTGACCGGCTCGGACTGTGTCTGATGGTGGGGGTTGGGGAGAGAGTGAGGTCGACAGCTCAGCGCATGTTCCTCACTATAAACAATCTGACGCACTTAAAAATATCACGGTGCGCTAAAAGTCGTGGCTTGGAAGGTTGCCAACTGACGGGATAACTCGGACCGCGTGGTCAGCCCAATGTGTGTTTTGTGTGGAGTGGCTGACTGGCGGACTGAGAGTCAGGCTGCAATGGCTCCTTCTTAATGTGGTATTTATGGCACTCCCACTCTGTGGGATCCGAGTCAGGTGTGGTGGTACGCCCAGGGGCAGCTCCGGCCGCGCCAGCCACCTGCGACCTCTCTCATCTCCGGTCTTCTTGCCTGTGTTATGAGACCGGCCTCAGGAGGGGGAGGAGAAGAGTGTGCGGTAACATTAACCGCCGCGGTTGGAAGGTTGCCAACTGACAATTACACTCAGACCTCGCAGTTAGTCCAATGTGTGTTGTGTGGAGTTGCTGACTGGTTGTCTGAGAGTCAGGCTGCGATGGCTCCTTCTTAACGTGACCTCTGGCTATCTCACACATGTGAGGTGTAAGCCATTAAACCCCCTGTTGTGTGAAATCCTGGTACTTGTGTTTGGGGGGCCAGGTCGTGTACGTAGTACACGTAGACGAGGTCACCAGCAGCTGCGCCCACTTCCGCATCAGACAACTGACCGGCTCTGACAGTGGTCTGATTGTGGGGTTGGGGAGAGAGTGAGGTCGAGAGCTCAGCGTATTTTCCTCACTATAAACAATCTGACGCGCTTGAAACTATCACGGTGCGCTAAAAGCCGTGGCTTGGAAGGTTGCCAACTGACGGGATAACTCGGACCGCGTGGTCAGCCCAATGTGTGTTTTGTGTGGAGTGGCTGACTGGCGGACTGAGAGTCAGGTTGCAATGGCTCCTTCTTAATGTGGCCTTTATGGCACTCCCACTCCGTGGGATCCGAGCCAGGTGTGGTGGCACGCCCAGGGGCGGCTCCGGCCGCGCCAGCCACCTGCGTCCTCTCCCGCCTCCGTTCTTCTTGACTCTGTCTTGACACCGGGCTCAGGTGGGGGAGGAGGAGAGAGTGCGGTAGCTGCAGCGCAAGACTACTATCACTTTAAACTAAATCACGCGCAAGTCACCGTCCCTGCTACACTTTCCCATGGAGCATACGGTGGACATCGTCGGACTACGACGACCGATCTGTCATCAACGAACAATAATATAAGTTGAAAACTTTTATAATATATCTCTTCAGACAGTATAAAATTTGGTTTTGCCTTCAAGAAAATCATGTAAATACAGATATAAGAAATCGTGTCGTTTTCGGGAAAATAAGGCCAGATTCCATTTTAAAAACTCCGTTTAGCAAATTTTGAGGTTTTTTGCCACAATACTCAGTACTAAACCTGTGCGACTGTACTTTGTTTCATCCCACCGATAACTGGGGCCGTGGCCATGAAAAACTGCCACCCGCCGTCACTTTTCTATTTCAGGCCATACGCGAAGGATGTCCAGACAGTTTCTGTCTGCAGGTAACCATGAACGGATACGGAAACTTTCTGCTGAAAGAGGGGCGCGTAAGTCGTTAGCAAGTTTTTCAATATTAGTAAGGTCACTCTGTAGCGCATTAGTTATGATAAGTCCATGCCTAGAAATAAGCACGGTCGACCGAAACGGTCCATGAGGAAGCAGGATGACAATTTTATTCATTTTACGCTAACAAGAAGTATCATTATATGCCCATTTAGAACATTCACGGGGAACATCTACCGATTTTGTCTATGAAGATATTTGGGAAAAAAGATGCAGGAATTTGAACTGCATCAGGAAAATGTCTCCATCAAGCCGGTTTTAAGTATGAAACTCAGTAAAGAACGTATTTTATTTGTTAAGAAGTACATTGATTACACATCCTCATTCTGCAAGTGCATTTACTTTTGCAATGAGGTCATATTTTGTGATTAGCCTGCAATTTCGACCCAGATGGTCATATGTGGGAAGAAGGCCCCCCGAGAACACAGCATATTTCAAGAAATGCCGATTTTTGATGGTTTGGATGGCCGTCTAATTCCTAGAGTAACCGATCTGGCAACCAACAACAGAAACTTTTACAACAAGATCTTCCTTAACATTATAAAGGCTGCCTTCGGTTATAACAGCACCCACTGACGCAGAATGGATATGATAATTTTACAGGAAAATGCTCCAGTTAATCGCTCTAAAAAGGTAGGAATTTGATAACGTTTACAAATATAATCTAACCTTTTAGACAATGGCCATCTTCTCCGCATGCAGCCTCCAATGTATTTTTTCCTGCCAATAATCTGGATCTTATGCCAATCGAAAATCTTTTTGCAATTATCGAAAGAAATTTACACTACGCAAAGAAGAGTCTTTCCATGCCAGAAAAACTTGATTTCGTGCTACATACTCATATTGAGCAATCTACTATAGACAACCTTGCTATCTTCATGTCTGACAGACTTCATGCTGTCATCAATGTAAACGTACTAATCTTGTGCATTTGTTACTATTTTACATTAATATTTCCGTTTTTATGTTCCCCGTTCCTTAAAAATCTTTATATTTAGCCTTATTTGGGTAATTTTTAGCATAGACGTTTTCATTAATTCAATTTTTAGAGAAAAGTAATGATTCTATGTTAGTAAATATTACAAAACAAGCAATGCCTTCTATTCAAGAATGGTAGCTTCTTTACTACTGTAAAACACTGGGGACGCAGAGTGCTCTGATTTCACATAAGAGGCCTTTTCGTGTGAAATTCAGGAGACTTCATGAGTTAAGTCATCTACTGTATGTGGGAACAGGAACGGCTGTGATACAGGTAGCCTTACGTAAGCTGCCAGGAAAATGATGATTAGGGTTAGGTTAAAGTCAGGCTTAGGGTTAGGGTTGAGGTACGGTTAAAAATAAGGTTAGGATTAACGTTAGGGTTAGAGTCAGATAATGGTTTTGTTTATAGTTTATGTTAGGGGTAGGACATGGGAATATTTTCCCCCTCCTGGAACTCACCGGTAGCTGATGCCCTGCACCAGACAGAGCAGTCCTCCCATGGTGTCTTTCCATATTGCAAAGGCGACGTCAGCCGCGCATCGCTCGTTAAATTGGGCGACCGCACCATAAGTAGGTTTAGTTGGCGCTAACCTCCTGCAGTCGATCCTGTTCAGTGAATTTGGTCTCGCTGAGAGCAGCGGTGAACACCTTGTAGTGCGTCAGTTATCGAGCGACTGGCACCGTACTTCTGCGCAGTCGGTTTCTCTGCAGGTTGTCTAAAAGAGAAAGAATTTTCCAGACTTCCCTCTTCAATACTCCGGCCCTCAAATGAGATCAAAACGACTGCCATGGCGGCTGAGCAACTGCGAGTCGGTTTTCTTGGTGACGAGTCAGCTAGAGGCCCCAGCTCGTAGAAGTTCTTTTGACCCTTAGTACTGCACGGTCTTTAGCGATGTCTCGACTCATTATGAGCATCCTTTCTATGCGTCGAGCTATTTTTCAATCTCTTCATGAACGACGGCATCCGGAGATTTACAAAGGGTCCTCGAGGAAAGGTTCGTCTGGCTTGACGAGACTGCCAAAGCATGGGCATGATTGTATTTTATTTTCCGGCGGAAAAAGAAGTCTCCACCAGGCGCTTTCCCAGCCCATACATGCTGTTCAGTACCGTGCAGTTTGGGTGTGTATGCTCTTTGTCTCTCTGCAATGGCTTAAATCCAATGGCTACACTCACTTCATCACCCGTGTCAATTCGTACACCTGCTGAACTGAGGCCATTTCTCTGTCGAATGTGAAGGCGGATACAATTTTCAAGGCTTTCGTCAGCCGTTGGGTCGCCACGTTTAGTGCCGAATCAGCGTTTACGCCTGCCCCAAGTTCCCTGTTCGTGTCTTCCCTCTTCCAACCGCTTCATCCGTCTTGGCTGCACGCGCATTCGGACGACGGTCTCCTATCAACAGCCGACGGAAGGGTCAAGCGTGTCCATCGTCAACTATGAACTGCGCTACGAGCTAAAGAGAACCCAATGAACTGTTCGGTTACTTGCGTATCCAGCACATAGAGACTAGTGAACCATTGTCAGGAGCATCGGCATACACCCACCACACACGCTTCAACTGTACACACTTTAAACACAGATTTACCTAAGGCGTGACCCTATTGGGCCATATGCGCCTCCACAAAAACCTGAGGTAGAACACTTTTGGTCCTACGACACTACCGAATTTCTCCATAACAGCATCAAAATTACACATGATGACGTCCCACATCACACAACGCAAGCACGTAGTCTGAACCTCCCACGAGAGCGGGAAGTGGGTTCCTCGGCTCGTTGTCCATGTGGCCCCTCTACTGCATGTGCGATCCTAACCGGAGACTATCATGATGCTCTAAAAGCCGCGGCTTGGGAGGTTGCCAACTCAAGATAGCATCCGGACCTCGCGGACAGCCTAAGGTATGTTTATGTGCCGTGACCGACCGGTGGACTGCGAGTCAGGCTGCAATAGCACCTTCTTAAAGCGACTTCTGGCAGTCGCACGCCTGTGAGCTCCATGTCACCCACCCGCTTTTGTGTAAAATCCTAATGCTTGTCTTTGGGTGGTCAGGTCGCGTACGTTTCACTCGCCTGCGGTGGACGCATCCGCCTACCCTTGTACGTAAGCCATAAACACACCCAAGTTCTATAAAAGTGAGAAGGAAATAAGTAGTCACGTAAACGCAAGTGATTTTCGAAATTCTATTAAGCGCTATGGAACGGTTTTAACGGGCGTATTGTAACACACTAAAACAAAATGCTTTTTTATCACTATAATACGTCCCCGCCTAGGAGAACGGAGTAAAAAATTGCTCAGGTGAGAAAAAATTATAAGTGTTAGGCATAATGTATGATTTGGTAAAGATCAGGGAAACGGACACGATGACCACTGCGCGTAAGGGGTGGAGTTGGTGGGGTGGAGGGAGGTGCAGGATTATCAGGTGCGGGCGGAGGCTGGGAAACCTAAAGAGGCCTTAAAGTGGGTGGAGTCGGCTGTTCTTTTGGGACGGTTGAAAAAGACTCGGTATAAGCCACCTTCAAGCGGTCGCTGATACTAACTCGGTGCGATCGCCACGAGTGATTTCGAAATGCTTGTCTGTGCGTGATAGAACTCTAAATTTTCCTTCGATGGACTGTTGTAATGGCCTACGCACCCAATCTACGCGGACAAATACAAAAGAGCACGTTAGCAAGTTAGAGTCAATGTATGAATTACTTGCCGAAGCGCGTTGAGGTATGGCTTGACGAGTAACCATTGCTTGGCACAATCTTTGAACGTACTCAGTAGAATCCATGTCAGCTAAGCTTCAACTCGGCCCGAGAAATCCCCGAGAATTGAAAGGGTAGTAACACTCTTTTAATGGGCGTATTTAAACACACGAAAACAAAATGCTTTATTGTCACTACACGCCGATGTGGTTAGACGTTTCACCCAGTCCGCGCAACAGTACCTGACCGGTTTGAACAGTGGTTGGGGCCTGGGAATGGGAATAGAGAGGGAGATCAACGTCTCAGCGCAGTTTTCTTCACTATAAACAATCTGACGCGCCTAAAGCTAACATGGTGCGCTAAAAGTCGTGGCTTGGAAGGTTGTCAACTTAGGGGATAATTCGGATCTCGCAGCTCCACCAGTGTTCTTTTTTGTGTGCAGTGGCCAACTGATGTACGAAAATTCAAGCTGTAATATTTCCTTCTTAACATGGCCGTTATGCCACTTTCAATTCGTGGGATTAGAACCGGTTTGGTGACAAGCTTAGGGGAGGGTTCCCGTCGCGCCAGGTACCTCCGCCCCCTCTCCGGCCTTCGGTCTCGACTTGGTCACGATACCGTGCCCAGGTGGGGAATCAGGAGAGAATACGGCGGATGTAGAGCAACTTTCCTACTACTATAAACTAAATAACGCCCAAGTTACCGTGTCTGCGCTAGCATGCTAGACCGCACACGGAGGACCTCGTAGAAATCAGTGGTCGAGCTGTCGATTGATGAACTGATGGTCGTGCTAAATGTCTGCTTTGTCAAGCACTCGAGTAGGCTAGCACCACGAAACCGTAAATGTGTTTATATAGAACTAACCTGTCGATACCTAATACCACTCAGCGGGGATCACAGACGTTCATCTTAAAAAATCTGCCAAATCTCGAAAACTGGAAGTGGAGCACCTGTCCTGAAGAAACACGGTATAAAGTAGATTTCAGATAATAGCCAAATTTTTTATAGGGATATTGACCCGCCTCTGTAAAGGTTCGCTCTTCGAAGTGGGCTGTACTGCATAACAAAACCGTAGCTTCATTTCCCAGAGGACTGCTATACAGTCTGTTTGGAACGTTCCTGTCAGAAAGATCCTCTTAGTAGGGCTTTAAACAAGTTTTGATTAGCCTTTTCGCCCGCATCTGTGGACCGTTTGGTTCATCTGGTAGTTTTTTGCGTACCGGCCTACATAGTTTATCGGTTGGTTGCTTCGTGTGACCAAAGTAAACCTGTGCTGATCATAAATTTGCCATCTCTCTCTCTCTCTCTCTCTGCCATGCGCTGGTTTGTAATAAAATTCATCGGACTGCGATCGAGGATATTATAGTTTCGAATGACATTGAAGTTTTTTATTTTTCCTCATTTAAGGCCGGAATAGCATTGGTTCCCTTTTTGTCTCGAGTTGTACTCTCCAAGAATTTGACGGCAAGGCATTTCTTGTAATCCCTATGCAGCTACAATAGAAGCCAAATGGACAATTATAGAGTGGATGTAAAAGTACAATTCATCTAGCAAGCTTATGAAATTTTACATAACCTGCCCTCCAGGTAAATTCTTTGCCTGTTGTGACAGGATTTTGGTGGTTTTATTTCGTAAATAAACACGATGATGTGTCAACTAAACGTATTAGATAATTCTGCGTCTGAATAGTAGACCAACTGGTTGCTTGTTAATGCAAGGACTCACCTTGGTGAGGTTCTGTAGGGTAAATGTCACAAAGGAGTGGTTGTGGGAAGCTAACCGTGCCTATTCAATCGGTCACAGAGCCAAGCACTGATGTTTTCACAAATTGCGCGATCGCGACTAGTGGAAGGATAGTTGCGGCCATGGCCTGGTATAGTATCTGTATGATATGGCTAGACGCACAGACAGGAGAGCCCTAATAGCAGGTCAATCTCTTCAGCAGATTCAATAGTTCATTACCATAGGAACTTGGCGTGGAAGACTTCATTGGCTCCAACTTGGTGGTGAATGGCACGGCGCACCCATAGATGTCGTGCAGTCGATGCACTTGTGAGCCAGCTAAGCGTACATATGCTTAAGCCCTTTGTTTACTTTACACTTACGGGAGGTTCCAAATACGGTTGAATTAACGGTATAGCTTCCGTGGGAGCCAACGGTAAAACTGCGCTAGCAGGCTTAGGGAGACTTGTACAAGCTTGGTGACGCTGCTAGACTGCCGAATGCACTCAGGCGCGTGCGCACAGCTGACGTAACGATCAGCTGAGAGGCGCTAGCCTTGCGTCATTTGCACTCGGCTGCTGCTGCTGCCGCCGGTAGTACGTGGTGGCCACGAGGCCAGGTGACACATAACATGCGCGTGCGCTTGCGCGCGAGTCACCATCCCGCTCCGTCCCCCTCCCCGCTTGCCGCGACCGTGCTGCAGAGGCGTTAGCGTCGTCTAACGCGTGAACTGTCCATGCGCGTGAATGGTTGAGCATTGCGCAATCGACATTGCCGTCTCTCCGTCGTCATTGCAGCTTGTATGTCTGTTTCACGCCCGATCATCGCCGGTCGCAGCTGGCGCTCTGCTGTCGCTTACAGAGGGGCCAGTCACCACTTCAATTGGGAGCAGATGATTGAAATGGTCAGGAGCAGGCATATGTTGATACAGCTTGATGTAAATTTGAATACTGTGGGAAACGACAATCAGTAGACCGTTTACAGGACTCAAATTGTAGTTCCAACCAGTTGCCGACCCATTTTGATGCCTGGAAGATGGACAGTACACCCGAAGGCTTGATGAGCTTACTCGCTGACATCACGGGATGTGTTCTTATAAGTTAACTTGTGCCTAAAGAGTGTGAGGGCAAAGCCTACAGATCTGGCATCGCTGCAGGACTGGATAAGAGCATGCCGTTTGGTCATAAGCTCGAGCCCAGAGCCTTCATAGGCAGTGCTTATCTTGCGCTTATTCTTCGTTATATTCGAATCATATTCACTTCAATCGCAGCCTGGTAAGACCTGGGATTAGATCCCCTGTCAAGATGATCGGTGAGCTCCACGCTTTATCAGCTGAGTCGTGCACCTACGCTCTGCCGGGTACGATGAGTGAATTTGCAAAGCCGCATAGGGCTGGAGTTCACCTATCTAATCTAACATTGGTGTTTCCTTATGCCTTGTGGTTGGGGTGTATGAATTGGAAGACCGGCATCCCAAGAAATATAATTATAAGACGAATAGGTTCTTTGGAACAAAAGAGGAAACTTTATTGGTAAATTTTCGACACTGGTTCCCAGGTTGTCGTCAGAGTAGAGCAAATGTGCAAAAAATAAAATTTCAAAAGGGCTTAACAATTGATACTCATTTCGTGTTTGCGCCAATAAACGGCCATCGTGTGCCTCAGTCTTTATTCATTGGTTGTCGTCCCTTCTATTTTTCCCTGAGCTTTTTGTACATGGCATCTAACTCAATGTGTCGATTGATGCATGACTCATCGGAGTGCATGGTCTCAAAACACTCGCAGCCTATCTTGGAGGTATAGGCTCCGAAGATGCGAGCCTTGTCCCAGACGAAAGTGTGCCCTGTATCGAGGGCGCGCATGGCCACTTGGGACAGATGGCTATGCATCTTAATCGCAAGTTAATGTTCGTGAATGCGTGTGGAGGCAGATTTTCCCATTTGGCCACAGTATACAGCATCACAGGCATCACACGGGATCTTGCGGACGACTCCTTTCTTAGTAAGATAGCCAATCCTATCCTTAGGGTGTACAAGCTGAGTGTGTAGTTGTCGGTTTGTGTGTGACTTTTATTTAGTGTTTTTGCAAGTGTCTTTTAACGAGTTCAGAAGCATTCCTTATATAAGGAAGGATTCGCCATGTATTTGTCAGAGGCATCTGATTGGAACTATCTAGTTCCTTTTCGATTGACCTCTGTTGCTTCATGCATCGATGTACAAAATCTTTAGGACAACCATTTTGGGAAAATAATTCAAACAGGTAATTTAGCTCAACTCGGCAGCTTTCTCGACCAAGTCTCACTAAAACAATTTCAAGTAAGTAATCATACTCCTATGAATTCAGGTTCACAAAGGTGAGAGTTCCGGGGTGAGAAAGTGAAGTTGCTACCCAGGGCAGATTTCTGCTGTTTTTGAGGTTTCGAAGAGCTTGGTAGACTTTTCATTCTCCAAGCGTTTAATGCCAAATATCAATCTGAATTTTGAATTACTGGCCGAGCTAATCGACCTCTGACTGATCGATTTTGTCCTCCTTTCACTGTCTCGGCGTTTGACGGATGTTTATGGAGCTTGAGAGCCGTTGGTGTTAAGCTTCATCACCTTAATAGAGAATGCTTGTACGTCTGTTCTCCCTCCTCCTCCTCCTCCTCCTCCTCCCTCCTCCTCCTCCCTCCTCCTCCTCCTCCTCCCTCCTCATCATCATCATCATCATCATCCTCCCTCCTCCCTCCTCCCTCCCTTCTCCCTCCTCCTCCTCCTCCTCCTCCTCCTCCTCCTCCTCCCTCTGATTCAGACTAGTTCGGCCAGTCATCTTAAATTCAGATCAATTTTTTCTCATTAAACGCTTTGAGACTTGAGAATTGACTGAGCTCTGTGAAACCTCAGCAAGAGTGCACACCTGTTCCTGTAAAAAAAAACTTCCGTTTCTCAGACGAAGCTATTGATGCTTCTCCCGGGGGACTACGGTTCTTTGATTCAATTGGTCTTTGGCGCTATTTCTACCTTTATACTGAAGGCCACACTAGACATGGTACCACAAATGGACAAGTAGATTACTCCCTGCATCCACGGGGTCCAGATTCATTGAACTTTTTCTGATGTTACATCCTTACCAATTCATGTTGTTGACTGCCCCAAGGAATTCGATGAACTGGTTATAGATTTAAAAATCTACAATAATGGTCCTACTGGATACCAAATATGCATAATTGTCTTCCGCTTTTTCTCTTTTAAGGGCGGCTTGCGCACTAAATGAACAATTTGGGGAGTATTGTGGTAGTTGACCTCTATATCGACCACTTTCAGCTTTAGAAGGCCTAAAATTAGAGCATAATAATCGGGGACTCTGACAAACCCTATAAAGAGGCGTGCACAAAAGAAATGGGGTTGGCGATTTCGTCACTTATATTGCTCATCAGTGACATACTCGTGTGTTCTTGGGTCCAAGAGTGAGGGCTTGTTAAAGCTGCGAAAACTCCTGAAGCTGGGAACGGTTCAGGCATCCCGAACCAATCATTTATAGTAAGTCTTTGGTTCGACAACATTTCAATGATTGACTCACTTTGGAGTAGATCGTCAACCCAACTTATAGCTTTCTCCGCTGTCCGGTCTCAGACTCTCCTACTACTACTGTTGGTCCCTCGACCCACCCAGCGCCATCCGCTCAAATTGTTTATTATTTTACTGGCTTGAGAGTTCGACCGTCGTAGTCCGACGATGTCAACCGTATGCTCCATGGAAGGGTGGATCAGGGACGGTGACTTGCGCGTGAATTAGTTTTAAGTGATAGTAGCCTTGCGCTGCAGCTACCGCACTCTCTCCTCCTCCCCCACCTGAACCCGGTGTCAAGACAGATTCAAAAAGACCGGAGGCGGGAGAGGACGCAGGTGGCTGGCGCGGCCGGGTCCCCTAAGTCCTAGCCGCCCCTAGGCGTGCCACCACACCTCCCATGTTCGGCATTTGTTTGCGGAACGCAAACCGAATAACGCATGCCGTGCCCCGATGTGGCCCCGTGTTGGTCAAATGCATCTACCACGTGGCCCGTTTAGGGGGCACACTGGCTTGATAATGAGTCATTGAAAACACCTATTTGCCTAGACGGTTGATTCTAAATGCCTGGGTCTCAAAATGTGAAGGCCTACTTGGTTGCGTTTACTGCGGCAAGAATTCATTTTTTTGTCACTTCACAATGACAGTCTCGAACACGAATTAACCGTAAGTAAGCAAGTAAAAGTTTAGAAAAGTGTCATTTGCTGCATGTCGTCCTGCTCCGTTTGATGTGCCCTTTGTTGTCGAAGACTGAATCGCACAACAGTCGTTGGAGTGGGAAGAGATATCGTGAGAAAATCATTGGGGGCAATTTGTCACTAGATTGAATAAAAAACCTGCCTTTTCCCCCTACAACGAACAAGCTTTCCAAATGCTGGGTGATGCCAGGCGCACTACAGCCCTTGATTGACTTACATTTTATTAGCTGGACACTTGTAGTACTGTCCTTGTCGCGCGTTATCCAAGCTGGACGGAAAGCTGCCATGCCGTGGATGACGTCAAAACGCTTACAAATCGGCCTGGGAGGAACGAAGGCTGCCGCTGCTCGAACCAGCCACAAGTACGCACCCGAATTTTGTGTGAATATAGGTGTGAATTCACGAACTGCCTCGATCAAAACTCCTAATTAATAATGAACGGACTTCACAAAGAAGTATTAGATGTGATCATACATTAGTCAGCAATGACCATTTTATGAGGGAAGGCGGAAATGCCGAAGACGGAAAATACGGTTGAAATGAAAAAAAAAGGAAGTAGTCGGTGTTCATAAAGCGATTCCAACCGGAAATTGCTGTCACATCCATCTATTTACCTGGATAGGTGTCTTCGCGGATGAAAAATGCTCAAATTCACGAAAAATCTCCGATCAGGTGAACACTTGAACACCGAGTTAATAGTAAACGGACTGCAGTGAAGTGAAGTCACATGGAGAAAAATTAAGAGTTAAAGGACAGTTTTCTGAAGAAAAATTAAAATACCGAATTTGCTAAAATTGTTACCTAAATTTTCATAATACAAAAGGCTTGTGCAGACGAACAAACAGATAAATAAAGTACTGGAAGCATATCGATGTTTGAAAAGATGTTCTTATATCATCCTAGGCGTTTACAGAACTTCTCTATGGGTCACGATTTGGTTTAGTGAGATAACGACCGATTCGCCTGGGCCGCCTAGGTGATTGCTGTAGTGCCCAACATAGGACTTTTTCGATTGTGGGGGGGGGGAAGAGGGAAGGGTGATGGGAGGGGGAGGAGGGTAGAGTGTGGAGGGCAGGGAGGAGAGGGGAAAGGGAGGTGACAAACCGTGTGTGGAGACACACACAACACCAGAGATCCGCATCTGGTTTAGCCCGCCGGTCGGGGCGTTTGCCCGAGGGTGTGGCCGCTGAGCAGAGCCCAGCTTCCAGGAGCCGCAGGGGAGAGTTGGGTGCCAGTTAGAGATGGCCACAGGAGCATTCACAACCCGCACGAGACAAATGGAGTGACCTAATGCCACCTGTGTGGTGCCTCCCTTAACTAGTACCCCCCACACCCCCTTCGGTCATATATGTAGCATCACACAAGCATAAAACTTTATCGCTAAGAAAAGCAGACGTCCACAGCAAAAGTTGGTAATGAATATGCCTTCGAGTAAGTAAATGAATTTTCTCTAGTGAGTCACCTCTTTAAAGGGCGCTTTAATTAGATATTTCGCCGATGGATGTCTGCGTTCTCCAATTTATGTTGGGGCATTTGATCAACCTTTTCCAGTTTCTTGATAAGTAATGCTATTTTAATGTTGCAAATGAAAAATATCATTTTTATCTTTATATTGGTGCCTAGTTTGCGATATTTCTGTACTCTTAGGCTCCGTTCTAAGATTGTAAAGGCATAACAGTACGCACAAGGCGAAAAATCCTCAGTTTCTGCCCTTTCCGTATCTAAATTATGCAGTAGTGGTAACTTAATCATACAAAAAGTATTCAACCACATGCTTCAAATATAATATTGCTTTTTGTTGAGAGCCAATTCCCCGTAAGATAATTAGTATTCCAAAAAGGCAGACAAATCTCGGGATATTTGAACAAAAGATTGCCACTATGCGTTATAACTACCTGTTAGGACATAAAATCATAAGGATTTGCAAACTGGAAGTTCTAAAATCGATAAACGTCTGGTGTTCTAAAAAATAACCTGTTAAGTTAAATCTTGCTTCATTTAGGATAAATGAAAAAAAAATCGATTTTCAAGTGCGGCAAGTGCCGTTTGATAAACCTCTTGAGTTTTGCTTACCCTCTTCTCGTAGAAGAACACGCGTGGATGCGCAAACTTGGCCTAAGCTAGATAGTAGCCTAGGAATCCACCAAAATACAGGGTAACATAGATTATAACTGAAATTTGTAAGCTTTTTGACTGATAAATTTACTTCTAAACATCTTTTGCATAGATGAAGGACATTTTCCGGAATACCTTAGGCGAATAAATAAAAGTAGTGGCATTTTACTCGCCCACAGTTGATCGTATCCATTTCGGTTATGAGAGAGAGAGAGAGCTACGCTTTATTTCGAAAGTAAAATTCCAATACTTTCAGCAAAAATGTCCTCCATTCACCGTGAATAAGGTTGGGAACACAAGCCACACAAAATCGGAAGATCACAAACAAATGGCCGAAGAATCTACATATTAACCTCACGAAGAATCAATATTGAATGCGTCTCAAAATAGGGTTAAGATTCGGTATAAAATCGGTCAAATAGGCTAACCAACATAGATATTAGATGATTCACATGCGAATGGAGAGCAGAAAAGATGGCGGCTCAATTTCAAAAGCCCGCGTTTCAAGTGACAGGTCACCTACTGCGTCTTACATTGGAGCACAGGAACCCCGTAGTACAGGCCGCCGGGGATTAGGATTGGGATAAAGGTTTAGGTTTACGATTAGTGTGATGGTAGGATTCGGCACATGGTTTTGTGCACCCGTCCTAGAAATTAAAGCAAGTAGGGAGGGTGGTTCATATTTGCGTTTTTTACCTTACATTTAGTTAAAGAATCGTTAAATGGTGGGCCTTTAGGACGTTAATACAGGTGGTTATGAGCTAAATACTGTCAAAATTATAATTATTAAGGTTAGTATCAGGGTTAGGAGTAAGATTAGGTGAAAGGGTAGGGTTAGGGGTTAAGCAGAACTAGGGTAATGTTAGTGTTCGTGTGGGAGGGTCAGGGCTCGGGGCCAGGTACGTTTCTTATAATTTAGCGTCATAAAACATGGAGTTGGAAGGGGGGAAGGGAACGGAGGGCCATAAAAAAATTCCGTGAACGATTTTGTAACCACTAGGATAACTGAGGGCAGCCAGCAGGAGAGGCCAAGATCTAACCAAAGTCTGGAATTCTGTCTGGGCCTGGTAAGTCCTGAACTCCTGCCACGTAATACTCTTCTCACTGCTTCCGACGACATCCGTCCTAATCGTTTCCTACCGACCACTGATTAACGTTGGGCGTTTTAGACTGCTTTTCAGCGGCGCTGGGGCTGAACTGCTCTATTCATCCAGCAAGCCAGACGAAGAGCGGCTTCTTTCGCCTTATCGGAGAGGTCGCCTCTTTCTCCACTCTTTGTCGTGTTGCTGAAACCCACATCTCAAATACTCCTAAGTATACCTTTTCCCTGTCCATTCTTCGTACGTCGGTGCTGAGCTATGAAGATATCCATTTCCCACACTTTACCAGCATTCTACCTCTGTCAGCAAGGGAAACTCCACTTTTTTACGAAACCGTTGAATTACTTGCAAAGGTTGATGTGGTCTAAAACCTGCAGACGAGCTGGCAATTCGATCTTCGCAAGCGAAGACCACTACCACCACCACCACTACGCGCCACACGAAGTGGACGCAGCAAATGTGACTCGCGCTCGCATTAATTGATAGCGGGCACACTTGCATGGCATCTACTATACTCTCTCCTCCCTAATCTGCCGGACTCCAATGGCAAGACAATGCCAATTTCGCCAAGGTTAGCAGACTCTCTGCGACCAAATCCCCACCAGGCTACTGAGAAAATCAGCTCGAATCTCAATGTGCGACAGTGACATAATGGCCAGTTGGAAAAGGAATCATTACGGGCTGGCTCTCACTGCTGAGAAAGATCGAGTTATCCAGTCAGTTGACAACCCTCTATGCCACGTCTTGAGATAGTCAGGCGTGTCCGTTTTATTTTAGAGGAGAAACGCGCCAATTTGCAGGAGAAGTAGGTGCCCAGTTTTGGTCTCACTGCAGACGAGCCAAAATGCCCAGTTGTTTGCGACTCCTTCCTTTCTCTGTCCAAAAGTGCGGATAGGCCAGACTGATACGTCCGGTCGGCTGCAAAAATCTAATCAATTTTCGGTTCATCCCTCTAGCTCCTGTCGCCGAGTATGGCAGGTTTCCCTAGACACGGTACCGCACAATCGCACGCCATTTAGAAAACAAGAAAAAAAGCACCACAGATGGTTTTCTACTTCGTCCTTGAGGTGCGCGCGTGGACGCGTCTGGCATTTGGGCAGGACCCTGCCTCAAAGGTACCGCAATGCTGCACGGCAGCTCCTATCCGTGCGCGGTGCGACGCAGGCGGGAACGGGGGTGGGAAAATCTTGGACCAACTCCTACAAACCACATCCCGACATCAAAAGAGATTGTAATCTCACCCGTAACCAATGTAGGGGGTTCAAGACACACCTAGGCCAACTTGGCCTAAGCCTGGCAGTTCCCAATTTAGATTACTCTGCCGTCCAGAGCAGGGACAGAATTGTGGATTTGCCGCCCAAGATAAGGAAACAATTTCGAAGAGCAAGTGCACGAAGCTCGAATGCTGAGGCTGAATTCTCTGGCAACCCTTGCATATAGTGCAGTAGCGAATGTACTAACTGAACCTGCATACTCAACGTTGGTTTTGCATGCTCTATTCAACTGGTGCAGCGTTAGGTTCGGGCTGAGTACGCGAAGTCACGCGTAGTGTCCAGCGATAACTTGCGTCAGATAATCTAGTTATTTGAAATCCTAGCCTCAATACTCGGATGCTTCTGATCAACATCAAAGTAAGCAAGAAGTTTTTAAGCTTCTGAGGGGACTGCGACCCCTCCCGCCCCCGTGCGCTTTAGAAGTCAGACAGCTTTCTTTGCCGAGGGTGCCCACTTTTATAAGTCCTAAACGGGCATTTAAAAATATCTAAACAAATAAGTGCGCTTCCCGCAACTCACGAGGCGCTGAAAAGTGGCATTAACTTGATGCCTCCTAAAGGCGATAGACCTCATACACTGCAAAGGATGACTCAAGTGCTCTGATTTTCAGTTTCCACGCAATGTGCGGCAGTTTTTAAAGTGTCTGTTTTAAAGTTGGCAGAAAAATAAAGACGATTCTACTTATAGCCTTTTCAGTCGATGTATTACTGACTACGGCGACAGTGGCAATGCTCATTTTCATATTGTCTGCGGACGTATTAAATATAATTATTGTTCATGCAACAGCAGTGATAGTAATAGTAGTAGTTGTAATGGTAGCGTTAGAAATAGTAGTTGTAATATTAGTAGTGGTCGAGGTGGTGGTGGTTGTTGAGAAGAAGGAGGAGGAGGAGGAGGAGAAGGAGGAGGAGGAGGAGGAGGAGGAGGAGGAGAAGGAGGAGGGAGAGAAGCAGCAGCAGCGGCAGCAGGAAAAGTAGTAGGCAAAGGAGGAGGGGAGAGGAATCAGGGGAAAAGGGGAGGAATGAGGGAGGAGGAGGGGAATAAGAAGCAGCAGCAACGGTAGTATGAGGAGGAGGCGGAGGAAGCGGAAGAGGAAGAGGAGAAGGAGGTGGAGGAGGAGGGAGGAGGAGGGGAGGAGGGAGGAGGAGAAGGAGGAGGGAGAGAAGCAGCAGCAGCGGCAGCAGGAAAAGTAGTAGGCGAAGGAGGAGGGGAGAGGAATCAGGGGAAAAGGGGAGGAATGAGGAGGAGGAGGGGAATGAGAAGCAGCAGCAACGGTAGTATGAGGAGGAGGCGGAGGAAGCGGAAGAGGAAGAGGAGAAGGAGGTGGAGGAGGAGGAGGAGGAGGAGGAGGAGGAGGAGAAGGGAGGAGGGAGAGAAGCAGCAGCAGCGGCAGCAGGAAAAAGTAGTAGGCGAAGGAGGAGGGAGAGGAATCAGGGGGAAAAAAGGGGAGGAATGAGGAGGAGGAGGGGAATGAGAAGCAGCAGCAACGGTAGTATGAGGGAGGAGGCGGAGGAAGCGGAAGAGGAAGAGGAGAAGGAGGTGGAGGAGGAGGAGGAGGAGGAGGAGGAGAAGGAGGAGGGAGAGAAGCAGCAGCAGCGGCAGCAGGAAAAGTAGTAGGCGAAGGAGGAGGGGAGAGGAATCAGGGGAAAAGGGAGGGAATGAGGAGGGAGGAGGGGAATGAGAAGCAGCAGCAACGGTAGTATGAGAGGAGGAGGCGGAGGAAGCGGAAGAGGAAGAGGAGAAGGAGGTGGAGGAGGAGGAGGAGGAGGAGGAGGAGGAGGAGGGAGGAAGAATGTGCAAGAGGAGGAAGCTGGGGAGAAAGAGGAGAAGGATAAAGAGGATGAGCAGGAGCAGGAGGAGTAGGAGGATGAGGTCTTACGTTACAGATGACTTAAATGCGTGCTCAACCCCAGGGACAATGTGTTCATTCCATTGAACCTTCAAGTTCGTCAGAAGGGATGAAGACTTCAGCAAACAGTCCGTGCTCGCCATTTTTTTTAGACAACTGGCGACTGGTGTGAACTGTCCTAAAATGGGTTCTTTCAGCTTCTTATCCAGGCTCTTAGCTACCGCCTATTTGCTGCTCACGGCTGGCAATCCTATCGAGAGATATAATCGGGCAGAAAAAACATAATAAAAGGGGAAGTGTGTTTTTTTAATTCTAAAAAAATCTATATTCAAAAGACAGATGATAGTTAAGCCTTTCCAACTCTTCTGGAAACTTACTAGATGCAACTGGACCGTTTTCTGTATATTGTATTTGCTTATTACAATTTATAAAAGATCAACTTTCAGAGGCATAGACATTGCCCCGCTTTCCAACATAGTTTCCTCGATAAGTAAAAAAGCAATAATATTAAGAATAAGACAATAAATGTGTTGAAGACCCACAGCCTTGAGAGGTTTGAAAGATCTGAATTAGGCCGGTAAAAAGTACCGTGTTGCATGGCCTTCCTTCCATTTTTAGCCCAAAGAGACAGGTATACCTTTCCAGTCTTCTTTTTGTTAACACAAGCAAAATGAACACATCGCTGGGAATTTCGATCAAATGTGTCAAACTGCAGGTTAATTACTGTCATGATGAGCGCAGAGCGCTGCGGACTTTCATATGAGTAGCTTCGGTCATCCCGCAGGTCTACAACCAACTACGTCTGGCTTCTCTTATACATACCCTACGCGTAGCGGGTCTTGTTCTCACAGAAAAAAGTACAAATTTCCCTTTATTGCCCTTCTTTCATCTGGACTAAGTGTCTCGTTTTTGGCTTTTTTTAAATGGCAGAGTTAGCCAAATGAACAGATACACATATTCCGAGGAGATTACGAAGAATTATGATCTCCCATAATTTCCGATTTCACAAATTTTTCCAGATTCACATTTTTTTTCAAATAACTTTGAAGAATTTATAGGTGAAGGTCGCCATTTTTAGCACATTAATTGTCTAAATGTCCCAACTAACTGACAGAAAACTTGGGGCTTAAATTGGTTTATTTGTAAAATACTTTCCATATTTTTATTGGCGCTGAAAATGATTGATTCACAGGGGATATTAAAACCTATAAAAATCTTCAGCAATTTACAGGAAATTACAGGGCATATTAGATCACAACATGTTGCAGATCACGATAAAGTTAGTGTGTAATATATTGTAAAGCCCCGACTTTGCACACTTTTATAAATTCCGGTAATGTTTGATAAACTCAAGAGAGTGTTGCTCACAGGTCAGGGGAGAACATTACATTTGGCATATGAGCTCCATTTTAGAGTCCTGCTGGGCGATAGCTCCTACGCGACATCAGCCCCTACTTCCAATCTCACCATTAGTCGGCCGAACCGCTCGGACAGGGCTATTTATGCGTGAGGGAAGGAAGATGGAGATAGAGACGGAGAGATTGATACTGAGGTACCTACAATGCTGAGCATTCAGCATTATAGAAGACCCGCTGTAGCTAAAAATAGCCAGTGACCCTGAATTCTCTTGGTCGAAGGCTGTCAGTTGACGAAATAACTCGCTCCATCCATGGAAAGCTGACCAGACTGCAATGACTCCATCCCCCTAATGCAAACTGTATGACTTAAATCGTTTCCGTAATATCCGAGCGCGTGCTTGAAAAGCCCTAGGTGATGAATTCAAGTCCTATCTGCCACTTTGTCCAGTCGGCTTGACCCGGATGGATCGCTATAAAACGTGGGAGGGAGCTAGGTTGACCCGGCTCTAAGCCCGCGCTCAATTTCCCACTTTAAACAACGAAACCCGTCAGTCAGGTTGAAATGTCTCCTTCGTATTGTAGTCACAATGAGATCAGAGATCTCCGCAAAAAAGCATGCTGCCTGTGAGTTAGGGACCAGGTCATGTATGGTAACCAAGGCCAAGCAGTTTCACTGTGTCATCAGCTGAGCCCACTAACACCTCCGGTCGTTTTAACCCTGTCCTCGAACGAAGTGGGTGGGGGAGGAGAAAAGACACATAAACACGATAGCTTGAACGTCGTAGTCTGACGATGTCCGCCATGTGCTACACGGGAGACGGTGATTTCCACGCGGATTAGTTTTAAGTGCATGTAGACTTGCGTTGCAGTTACTGCACTCTCTCTCTCTTTTCCCTTGCCCGTCTGTGCCCGGTGTAAACAGAGAGTCAAGAAGACCGGAGGCAGGAGGATCAGCGCAGGTGGGTGGCGCGGCCGTAGCCGCTCTTGAGCTCGGATTCAAAGGAATGGGAGGGCTATAGAGCCCACAGTAAGCAGGAGCCATTGCCACCTGACTATCAGTCCGCGAGTCAGCCAATGCACACATTGGCTGATTTCACTATCCAAATCATCCCGTCAGTTGGAAACCTTCCAAGCCACGGTTTTTAGCGCACCTTGATAGCTTCAAGTGATTCAGCCTGTTTATAGTGAGGAAACTGAGCTGAGCCGTCGACCTCGCTCTCTATTTCTCTTCCCAGGCCCCACCCACCGTCCGAGACGGTCAGTGCACTGGTGTCGGGAATGAGTGCAGCTGTTGAGGTATATAATGACCCGTCTACGCGTACCACGTACGCGACATGGCCACAAAGCACAAGAACCCGGATTTTAAGCTAAAATAGGTTGAGCGACACACACACGATAATTCGACCGTCGTAGTCCGACGATGTCCACCGTATGCTCCATGGGAAAGTGGAGCAGGGACGGTGACTTGTGCGTGTATTATTTTTAAGTGATAGTAGCCTTGCGCTGCAGCTACCGCACTCTCTCCTCCTCTCCCACCTGAGCCCGGTGTCAAGACAGAGTCAAGAAGACCGGAGATGGGAGAGGACGCAGGTGGCTGGCGCGGCCGGAGCCACTCCTGGGCGTACCACCACACCTGGCTCGGATCCCGTGAAGTGGAAGTGCCATAAAAGCCACATTAAGAAGGAGCCATTGCAGCTCGACTCTAGTCCGCCAGTCAGCCACTCCACACAAAACACACATTGGGCTGAACACGCGGTTCGAGTTATCTCGTCAGTTGGCAACCTTCCAAGCCACGGCTTTTGGCACACCGTGATAGTTTCAAGCGCATCAGATTGTTTATAGTGAGGAACATGCGCTTAGCTGTCGACCTGACTCTCTCCCCCACCCCCACAATCAGACCACTGTCCGAGCCGGTCAGTTGTCACCGGCTCCACTGGCCCACCACGCTATGAAGTCACGGACTTTATCCTTTGCAACGACCGAACTATCGTCCAAAGAATTGAGTTTTGGCCGAAGGCACAAAGCCGAACAAAGGAATGAGTCAATGCAATATAATACAGGGGCTATGACGCATGAAACCTAATAAACAAAATCTCGATTGGGAAGGGGCTTGAGGGGCTTGAGTTTAAACAGTCAGTGACTTCGAGATTATCAATGATTGACGCTTCTAAAGCATCGCCTTTTACCTATTAACCTAAGGTCATTCGGTCTCTTGCGCCCGCAGAATATATTTCTAAGTCAGCGCAACCGTTTCAAAGCTCATTTTTTGAGTGAAAATCAGCATAACCTTGTATCCGAGCGATTTCCTGTGTTGATAACGGTGCAAAACAATGTTGGCATATTTTAGAAATGACAAAAAACAACTGTCCTTCACTTACGTCAGGAGAGGAAATATGTGAATACACAGGGTATTTTGGGAGGGAAATGATTTTTTAGATTGAAAAATGTGATTTGTAAGTCTGTGAACTTTTACCTTCTAAAATGCAGTAATATCACCGACAGGCAAGCTTTTACTGTGACGCAATTGGGATTTACAGACATATGCACGTACAGTAAGGCCTCGAAATTTACGATTGTTGGTTCCTGAACGCGTCGCGACTCAGGAGGAATAATGAATGCTCAATACAAGTCGCTAAGATGCTTATTTCTAGAGTTTATGCCCTAAATGTGACCCAAATAATGCTTCCAACGCACTTTAATGTCATTCAACAGTTAGCTTAATAAATTCTACTTAAAATATTAATAGTTGACACAAACGTAGTGTATTGAATCACCTAGTGGGTATTTTCCACCATAGGTCATTAACAGTACGGTATACTTATGCTATATGCATACGAATTCCTTGCCTCTTGTTTTATTTTGCCCTATCGGGATAAAAATGGAACTGGTAACTTACTGACTAGGCGAACTGCAGTTATCCCAAAAGGCATATAATGAAGGTACAATTCAATGAAACAAAGAAAACATGTGCGTACTGTACGTAGACGGTAAAGATATTCAAGCAATTTAAAATTATTTTTAAACGTACGCATAAATACTAAGTCAGAAAAATATGTATACGCGCTAGCTTCGAGAAAGGAAGGGAAACAAAAATACGTATGCATAGTAAACATATTTAATAAACACTGTATTGTGAGTTACAAGTATGAATATTTATAAATTACGTCAAAAATTAAGCCTAAACACTTTGCAGGGATTTTCGAGGATTCGCAAATTTCAAAGATCTGATCAAAAATCACAGATCCAAATTAAGTAGGTTTCAAAGCCACTTTCGCGAAACCATGAATTCGCGACTCCAGAAACGCGAATGCATGAGATATGACTGTATCACGGAAGAAAGCGCCCAAAGGCCCACCATTTAACAATCATTTAACTGAATATAAGGTAAAAAATGCAAATATGAACCACCCTCCCTACTTGCTTTAATTTCCAGGACGGGTGCACAAAACCATGTGTCGAATCCTACCATCACACGAATCGTAAACCTCAAACTTTATCCCAATCCTAATCCCCCGGCGGTCTGTACTACGGGGTTCCTCTGCTCCAATGTAAGATGCAGTAGGTGACCTGTCACTTGAAACGCGGGCTTTTGAAATTGAGCCACCAGCTTTTCTGCTCTCCATTTGCATGTGAATCCTCTAATATCTATGTTGGTATAGCCTATTTGACCGATTTTATACCGAATCTAAACCCTATTTTGAGACGCATTCAATATTGATTCTTCATGAGGTTAATATGTACATTCCTCGGCCATTTGTTGGTGATCTTCCGATTTTGTGTGGCTAGTGTTCCCAACCTTGTTCACGGTGAATGGAGGACATTTTTGCTGAAAGTTTTGGAATTTTTACTTTTCGAAATAAAAGCGTAGTTTCTCTCTCATAACCGAAATGGATACGATCAACTATGGGCGAGTAAAATGCCACTACTTTTATTTATTCGCCTAAGGTATTCCGGAAAAATGTCCTTCATCTATGCAAAGATGTTTAGAAGTAAATTTATCAGTCAAAAGCCTACAAATTTCAGTGATAATCTATGTTACCCTGTATTTTTTGGTGGATTCCTAGGCTACTATCTAGCTTAGGCCAAGTTTGCGCATCCACGCGTGTTCTTCTACGAGAAGAGGGTTAGCAAAAACTCAAGAGGTTTATCAAAACGGCACTTGCCGCACTTGAAAAATCGATTTTTCATTTATCCTAAATGAAGCAAGATTTTAACTTAACAGGTTATTTTTAGAACACCAGACGTTTATCGATTTTTAGAACTTCCAGTTTGCAAAATCCTTATGATTTTATGTCCTAACAGGTAGTTATAACGCATAGTGGCAATCTTTTTGTTCAAATATCCCGAGATTTGTCTGCCTTTTTGGAATACTAATTATCTTACGGGGAATTGGCTCTCAACAAAAAGCAATAGTATATTTGAAGCATGTGGTTGAATACTTTTTGTATGATTAAGTTACCACTACTGCATAATTTAGAAACGGAAAGGGCAGAAACTGAGGATTTTTGCCCTTGTGCGTACTGTTATGCCCTTTACAATCTTAGGACGGAGCCTAAGAGTACAGAAATATCGCAAACTAGGCTCCAATATAAAAGATAAAAATGATATTTTTCATTCGCAACATTAAAATAGCATTACTTATCAAGAAACTGGAAAAGGTAGATCAAATGCCCCAACATAAATTGGAGAACGCAGACATCCATCGGCGAAATATCTAATTAAAGCACCCTTTAAAGAGGTGACTCACTAGAGAAAATTCATTTACTTACTCGAAGGCATATTCATTACCAACTTTTGCTGTGGACGTCTGCTTTTCTTAGCGATAAAGTTTTATGCTTGTGTGATGCTACATATATGACCGAAGGGGGTGTGGGGGGTACTAGTTAAGGGAGGCACCACACAGGTGGCATTAGGTCACTCCATTTGTCTCGTGCAGGTTGTGAATGCTCCTGTGGCCATCTCTAACTGGCACCCAACTCTCCCCTGCGGCTCCTGGAAGCTGGGCTCTGCTCAGCGGCCACACCCAGGGCAAATGCCCCGACCGGCGGGCTAAACCAGATGCGGATCTCTGGTGTTGTGTGTGTCTCCACAAACGGTTTGTCTCCTCCCTTCCTCTTCTCCTCCCTGCCCTCCACGCGCTACCCTCCTTCCTCTGCCATCACCCTTCCCTCATCCCTCCCCGATCGAAAAAGTCCTACGTCGGGCACTACAGCAATCACGTAGGTGGCCCAGGCGAATCGGTCGTTATCTCACTAAACCAAATCGTGACCCATAGAGAAGTTCGGTAGCTGTCTTGGATGATTGAGCAGCCCTATTGAAGGACAACACTGCTTACCTCCTAGCGGGGGAGGGCGCTGGAAAAGGTGCCCTAACCAAGTGCTGAGTATCACGACAGCTTCAGCAAACCATGACCAGCAGACTGCAATTAACGTGGTCGAAAATCCTTAAACACTACCAAACACTCTTCCCCAATCCCCACCATCGTACCCTCTGGGGTACCCCCCGGGCTGCTCGGATGAGTCCGCTCACTCTAGCAGCCTGGAATATTCGATCTCTTTTAGGCAATCCGTGGAGCGCCCAACCATAACGGAGGACGGCGCTAGTCACTCGGGAACTGGCGCTATACAAGATGGACATCGCCGCACACAGCGAAACTTGCTTCTCCGACCAAGGCCAACTGGAGGAGGATGGTATCGGCTATAATTTCTTCTGGATTGACCGCCCCCAGACAGAGCGACCCAACGCCGGCGTCACCTTTGCCATCCGGACGGATATCGTGGGACGTCCGCCCTGTCTGCCGCAGGCCTCAATGATCGCCTGATGAGTGTCCGCATTCCTCTCCGGGAGGGGGGAGACAAGTTCGCCACTATCGTCAGTATCTACGCCCCCCGATGACCAGCTCCGACGAGGCAAAGAACAAATTTTACGAGGATTTCACACCCTCCTGGCGACTATGACGACGGTGGATAAGTTAGATGTCCCTTGGTGACTTTGACGGCCGCGTCAGCACAGACCAGGCCACATGGAGAGGAGTTTTGGGCCCATATGGTCTCGACGGCTTCAATGAAAAAGGCCTTCTCCGCCTGCGCACCTGCGCAGAGCACCGCCTCATCCGGATCAATACCTTCTTCTGCCTTCCGATGGGGCAGAAGGCGACCTGGATGCACCCTCGATCGAGACACTGGCACCTGCTGGATTATGTCCTCGTTCAGAGGCCAGATCAACAGGTCATGCTGGTGAAAAAGGCGATCCCAGTTGCAGACGGGTAGACGGATGATCTCCTCATCATTTTCAAGATAAAGCTTCACCTAAAGCCACGCGGGAGACCTCAAGGTAAGCGACCACCAGGTAAGCTCGAATCATCATTTGCTGCAGCAGCAGCGGGTCAAGTGGAGACTGCAAATGGAGTAGTAGTAGTAGTAGTAGTAGTAGTAGTAGTAATCATTGCACTTCAGTAACAGTAGTAGTAGTAGCTGTAGTAGTATTAGTATTAGGGGTGGTAGTAACAGTAGTATTAGTGGTAGATGTAGTCATAGTAGTGGTAATCATAGTAGTAGTAGCAGTACCAATAATCAATATTAGCAGTCAGTTACGGCACCGCAGCAACAGCAGTAGTAGTAGCAGTAGCAGTAGCAGCAGTAGCAGTGTAGTAGTAGCATTAGTGGTAGCTGTAGTCACTGAGTGGCAATCGCAGCATCAGCAGTAGCAGCAGTAGTAGTGAGCGCAGCAGTAGCAGCAGCAGCAGCAGCAGCAGCAGCAGTAGCAGTGTAGCAGCAGTAGCAGTAGTAGCGTAGTAGTAGTAGCAGAAATAAAAGCAAAGCAGTAGTAGTCGTAGTAGTAGCAGTAGCAGCAGCAGCAGCAGCAGCAGTAGCAGTAGCAGTAGCAGTGTAGTTGCAGCAGTAGCAGTAGCAGTAGCAGTAGCAGTAGCAGCAGTAGCAGCAGCAGCAGCAGTAGCTAGCAGTAGCAGTAGCATGGTAGCGCAGGCACATTGCTGCATTGCGCCAGGTGCTTACCGTTCATCGTCTATTCCACCACACCTCAGGCGCAGGACAGTATAAGTCGTCGCTATACACGGTCGGTTGTTGGCGTCTCCCGGCTGTCGGCTGTTTCCCGTGCTCTTTTCCCATCAGCGTGTGGCCGTGTTGGCCTATGTTTGTCATCTGACAAAAGACAACCGCAGCGCAGCAGTGGGACGACTGCCTGTTCAACCGAATTTAATGCTTCTTTATGCAGATAAGGAGCTACCGACAAAGACAGGGGAGAACGGGATGACCAGTTTTGGCTTATTAGTCGTGTCTACGGGGTCGGTAATTAGCCTGCCCTGTCCGATGACGAACACCTTATTTTGCGTCTTCCTTTGCCGGCCTTTGATGTTAGCGTTAAGCAGTGCATAGAAATTTCTAGCTAATCAGTTAAGACCTTGTATGGACGTGATTTGGGTAAACTCACTGAATGTAGTTGGCCAATAGTAGTGTAAGTCGAGAGAAGCAAAAAGGCAACTTCGAGGAAACAGTTCAGGGAAGAAGAAGAAGAAGAAGAAGAAGAAGAAGAAGAAGAAGAAGAAGAAGAAGAAGAAGAAGAAGAAGAAGAAGAAGAAGAAGAAGAAGAAGAAGGGGCAGCTAGAACGTGAAGTGCGTTGGCCTGACATTTCCGATTCTCGCTCAAGCCCGGCATCTCAGGCAGTCGCACATAAGGTTGATGGAGGCACAAAGAGTGCAGTATTTGTAGGACCGTTACCATGCCACCCCATGCCTTAGCCATTGAGTAGCTCTCGCGTTCACTGTTGGAGGTCATACTTGATGCGATGATTGTCTCGTTAGTCCGTACCCGAGTCGTTAACTGTCAAAAATTAATCAAAAATTTTGACGCTAGACGTCAATGGGGTCGCCAGCGCCCCACCCGCGTCGCTAAGTTATCTGCCTAGGCAAAGTCTCCGGTAGAATATTGAAGCGGCAGGCCATTGCGCTTATTAATCGTCTGCGGGTCGGAGCAGTAAGGCGCAAGCAGTTCACCGTGGACGCGGTTTTCTTCCCTTGCAAGAATTTCGCTCTCATCAACCTTAAAGGTATGACCGGTTCCCGTTGATTGGGCCACGAGCTGGCACGAGCTGGCCTCACCGCTGCCACAGGTGTGGCCATCCGTGTGATTGCAAGGCAACTGCATTCCTGCGCTCACTCTATCACTCTTATCTGCGCCAAACCATGGCGAACAATTCGAGTGAGAATACGCAACTGCAGGCCAATAAACTTCAGGTTCACGCAATGACATCTTCTTCTTATAAATATTGTAATCCCGCTATAGGTATTTTCTGGATTTTCATCGTCTGCTTCTGGTGTCCAATACCTTTCCGGTTTCCAAGGTCGCTACTCCTGAATTCACAGGTCATAGAAGGGTCCATGTACACGGCGGAGAAAATTAAACCCTAGTGAGTTGTTTGAAATCAGTGGAGATCAAGATAGTGTCATTTTTTCTACTTACGTTTAATCGGGGCAAGTTGAATAAAAATCAAGAGAAGTAAAAAGTAGTCAGTACTATCGGTTTTTGGAGTGTCCAAATCCCCACAAAGATTCATTTGACCACCTGCTTGTGGCAAACATATTCTCTACAGCGTCTCACCACTGTCTGTGATAGCGGTACGTTTTCGGAACCTGAGAGGGCCGTGTCCACGAGAAGTTGCTGAGCTGTTCTAATTCTTCTTTTACAGGACATCGGATGGCGTTCTAGCCAAGCTTTATAAGTGCTCTAAATACTCGCAATTTAGGTGAGAATGACATTTTCTCGTGTCTGATCGTGTTCTTCTCTATTGTGTTGGTGGCGTGGGCCAATAAGTGAACCTGCATATGATTCGTGTTACTGCTGTGTCCCATGAGGGGTCATAACAATCGGGTAGAGCCACCCTTGCACAGAACTGCAATTACAACTCGTCTCTGCCCTCAGTCGATGGCATACGAAGGGTGTTCATAAGGGCAAGTCTGTACTGGGAAGCTGGTTTCAGAGCCTATGCTATGGGAATTCAAAAAAGGCTGGAAGATCTAGTGAGTCATGGGAGGCATGAATTCTTGCGCACTGACGTCACTGACGCGTCGGTGCGTCGTCATTCTGGAAAATGGATCTTAACCGGATTGAAAACATTGGTGTCATATGCAGTCACGCTGCTTTCATTCAGCACAAACCGTTAATGTCCCCATCAGGAAACATCAAACTGGTCTGTAGTGGGCTCAAGACATCTGTCCAAAGACGGCTGGAACCCGCATTGACTCGCCTAGTTTACTTTCAAATCCAGGTTTTCTGCCAACCCTCTTTAGCCGAAACCCTGCCTTCTCGGTCTAAGGATTTTTTCTTCATTGAAGAGAACACCACATAGCTCGTCGAATAGCCCTATCTAAGTGGACTCGTTAATTGGTTAAAAATTAAACTACGTTAATTCATGGCATTTTCTTGTCTTGAAACATAATTTTTTGAAAACCGTTCTTATTACATGGCTAAATGTTTGAAATCCGCTCTCGCGTTGTAAGGCGAAAGAGGTTGTGAACCGATTGCGCTCGCACTGCTGGTATCGCTGAACGGCCATTACCAAAAATCCAATGATAATCAGTCCCTTTTTGCGCATCGTTCCAACGATCGCATAACAGTGGTTCTTGCTTTAACTACCAGAATAGTTAAATTACCTGCCCTTCAAAGTCTGATTGTCTGCCGCACTGCGTTCCTCGAAGCATAGTGTGATGACTTCGAAGGAACAGCTGTGCCATGAAGTGGTCGGATGTGCCCTGAATGTAGAAACAGTTAGCCGTTGTGAACACCGCAGTCTACTAAAGCCCTAAGTGGAACGCAATTACCCTTTTAAGCCAAACTGAGTGATCCAGACAGACAAATAGGACAGAGGCGAAAATGCGAGTCCCAGGAAGTAGTTGAGAAGAAGTAGAGATGCTCTCTAGGGCAAGAAGTTTATTCGTCTGATGTTTCGGATTCCAGCTCGAAACCAGTTTCAAAGTCAGCTGGGTGCCCGCATTTGACAAACCACCCTATGTCACACGGGACAGTGAGTGGAAAAAAAGTAGCAGAAGCAACGGCCAGGATGATCGGAATTGCCTTGTCTAGAGCGACACAAAAGAGAACGCTATTAACTCCCATGGTGGAGTTGGCTGCGACAAGAAATTCGGGTTCGATGCAACAGCAGACCGTAAGGCTCTGGGTAAACCGTGAGAAGAATTCAAGCAACAGCACTGTGAAGGTAACATTAAAAAGTAATAAACAGAGAAATTAGCTATCACAAGCCGTTGCACGCGGAAACTTGCATGGAGTATCTAACTTCGGCCTTGTTCCAGCATGCTGTATGAAGCCCTTAGTGAAACAATTTTTTGGCAAAAACGCAATGTGCGACCCCACTCAGGGAATAAAGGATAGGTCAGCGTGTAATACGTGATCGTATTGAACGCCAACCTAACCCTAACTGTATACGTCTAGTTCGTTAGGGTTGGCATTCATTGCCGGGTTAGTAGAGTCACGCAATATTTCGTTGGCCGTAGGAGGACCAACGGATCAAGGGGTAACTTTCCACGTGGTGACTATAAGGAAACCGTAGTAGTTTCAAAACGCATAATTATAACTGTGGCCCTGAAAGATCGCGCAGATCCGGCCTCATTCATGCTCCTGTCACGGGTCCGTAAAAATACGATTTAGGTCAGCTAGGAATAACAGTGCACATAGTTGTCAGCGTGACGAAGTAAAACCACCGGCTATCGCATGCCACACAGTTGTCGGGGCAACAAACTATTTTTCGACCCTACTAACCCGGCAACGCTACCTGGTTTCCTGACTTCCATCGCATATTGCGTTCTTGCCCATTTTTCTACTGCAACTACCTACACGGCTGCGCGGCAAAAGTCTCAGGTCATTGGTCTGAAACACTACCTTTAAATGTGGAAATATGCAGCTTGCTGATTAATACATTTCCCTTGATGACTCATACGTGCGGAATAAAGCATACCACAAACTTACGGCGTCCGAAGACTGGAACGGTGGCTAGGCCTTTTAAATAAAGCCCTGGCGTACGTGGGGAGCATAAGCTGGGGTACAAGTGTTTCTAAGTGAGTGAGGAGTCATAGTTATAAAGTGACCACTTACACTGGCGACCACGTAGAGGGACTATACATCCTTCCTGTTTGTTACAAGAGGCCCTATCCGTTATGCTGAGACTAATTGAAACCTAGGCCTTTTCCCACCAAAACTGTGGCTGCCACTTACGACACCTCCTGGTTAGGCTGGGACAGGCAAGCCCATTTGTATATTTATAAATTCTCTTGAATTTAGTGAACGTGGAGGTGCGATCAGAGGTTCAATCGACACCGACCAATAGGACTAACGGATGTGTCCTTTACCCCGGTAAACATCGACCTGCAGGAAGGCCTTGGAGGTGTCGCTGTCTCACCAAAACTTCGCCTAGATTACACAACCTTCGGAACATTCACAGATACCATCCTGAATCCTAGAATACGAGTGTCTTCACTTAATACGGTCTTCCAGATACCAGCATGGCAGACGGAATTGGTGCTGACTATAGGTGAGCTTCCTTTATTACTTTACCGTACTGCGATAGAGAAGCTGCTACCGGCCTGACAGCGAATCCTAACGCTCACCTGGAACAGGAAATCTTGCCGTATTAAGAGTGGGTTGATCGAGCAAAAAAGGTCGCATGACTTCGATGCGCTATAACACATAATTAAATTACGAAACAAGTGATTTTCGCTGCGTGTAGGAGATGCGCTGGACCAACACGGGGGCCAAATCAGGGTGCGGCAAGCGTTATCATTATGCTGGGATGCGGTCCCATAACAAATACCAAACATTGGGGGGAGGGGGTACGCGTGCCCAACGTTGGCACGCGCTCATGCCGCACTCCACTCTCCCACTTCATCTGCGCCCGACACCGCCACCGGTCTTCTTGACTATGTCTTGACACCGAGCACAGGCTGGTAATGGAAGAGAGAGTGCGGTAGATGCAGTGAAATGTCAATATCACCTAAAACTAATTTGTACACAAGTCACCGTCCCTGCACCACCCCTCTGTGGAGCATATGGTGGACATCGTCGGATTACGACGATCGAATTAACGTATGAGGATGACACATTGATCCCAAACATGCAGTGAACTCACACAATAATTCACTTTTAGGACATTCGACCCTGCGTCTGACAGGCTTTACACAGCGGCTTCCTACAACGTCAGCCACTGCTATCCATGTGAAACTACCGATAAAGCCAGAAAGAGAGAGACTGCTTCCCTGGCAAATTATGGATTACTAGTGAACACGATGCATTGGGGAATCAAAAAGACGCGATACCATTTGGAGTTTCAAAGGGTTTCCAACTGGCCAGATAATTCAGTCATCCTTCTAAGAACTGAGGGCCAAGGCCCTTCCAAATGAGGCCCTTATGGCATTTACTTATGCGAAACTCGAGCACCCTGCAAACATAACTAGGTACAGACAGTAGACGTGCTATCTTACGAAGTGTTAACCGAAATTCTCCAATGAATTTTCGACGTAAAAAGATTCCTTAGATGGTGTTGTATTATACATTATTGTGAAGCCTAATTCTCAGATATTTCGTACATGACAGGATGCCGGCTTTCGAAAGAGCTTCTTTCCTGGCACCTGCAAAAACCATACTTCGTAAAAATAACTACTCAAGTAGTATGCATGTTTCGCAGTGATTGTTGACGCTTTTATAAATTCAGGTATATCGTATAGAAAAATATGCACAAAATATTCGGCAACAGTAGTTTGAGTAAGCTCCCTTACCCACCAACAGCCTCAGGATCCGGTAAAACGGGATTTGTGGTAATAGGGGTTTTACGGGTGGACGTCACTGCGGCCAGGCAGCGGAATGCATGCAATAAAACGTAAAAAATAAAGTTCCGTCAAATTTATTATCCTAGGCCCATATATAGCACTAAAATTGAGCATGCTAATTAAAAAATAAACAACAAAAAGCTCGCAATAAAAGGTAGTTGAATATCAAATATAGCAACAAAACAACTGTGTTATTGCCAGTAGATGAGTGCAGTAGTGGACACAAGAGGGTTACTTTCTGTAGCTATGGAATAATAAACCATATAACGTCTTCTAAGATACATGCAGTAGTTAACTATGTAGGGGCTTTCATAACTTCTCCTTACCAAAAATTCTTTGCTGTAATTTTTCGGTAGCTAAATACGTCTTCTTTAAATTATTTTCTTGATGAAAGGGTTTCTTTCGGATTTACGAAATCCTTTTCGGGTCTCCAGTCATTTTGGACCCGACCTGCTGATACACTTGCAACCAGTGTCACCAAACCATATGTCGGATATTTAACCTGTAAATAATATCGTGAATGTCTATACGGTATTAAGAAAACGCCATATATGGCTAATAAGGTTTCGCATTGCATGTGGAACATGTTTTTACTTAGCAAGAAGCTTTACTAAATGGACAGATGCAATGACAAATGAATGGACAATTCACCATCTTAAAACATTTCATAACTAGTTAATTTATTAAAATAGACAGATATCCTTTCTGTCAGTATATAATTAGAAGAACAAGTCATCTGCTACCAAATAGGTACAAGAAGGTATATTTATTCATGCTTTTTGCAAAATATATTTGAATTTATAATGGCACCAAAAATACATGTGAAAAACGCATACTCCTTAATAAATCCTATTTGCCAATTTTAGTTTTCGCAGACGGCCGGAAAAAATATTGCTCAAAAGTGAGCATCATGATATGAATGATATAGCTGGGAATTAGGCTTCACGATAATTTAGTTTATAGCCCTACGTAAGAAAACGTTTCTAATGAAAAAAAACAATTCAGACGTTCGGTTAACATTTCAAGAGATAGCGTATCAACTATACGAAGCCGAAACCTGGTCGAAGGTAGACGGACCATGTAGGTTGGTCAGCAGCCGCATCCATGCCAACTCACAATCGTTTTGACTCTGTTATATCTCGGGAATAAGGTGCGGGATTACAGGAGGTCTGCCTCGCTATAAGAAAAGATCCAGCGCAAGTCACCACTGTACCCATTTCGTTGAACAGTGATGGAACCTATCACTTGCAATGCTTTTAGCTTTCGAGGCTGCTATCGAAACTATACTCTGCCAGTAAAATCTCAAAGACAAACATTTTCGGGAGCATAAAGGAGAAAAATATTTCCAATGGGGAAAATTCCACTCATCTGGGTTTTCTGACTTGTACAAGATTCCGTCATGAGAGAGAAATTAAAAAAGAAAGAAAAAAAGGAAAGAAGGAAAAAAAGAAACACCACAAAAAACCACAGTCTGTGCTGTGGTTACAGTTGCTTTGCAGACTTCGAATAAACTCTTTGGAAAAACTTTTCAGTCCTGTTCTGGGAGCTTGCATGAATATTTGGGCTGAATTCCATGAACCTCCACTGAATAACTGTGTATCTTTGAGTGCAGTAAGGAGCCTATTCATATTCACAGCGTAAGTACCAGCTAACAGTCCCAAAACGGGTTTTGTCGTCTTTCTGCTGCTGCTGGTGCTGCGGGACGCATATCTGCATAAACTTCGGAAGTGCATGCTAACAAATTGATGACTTAAATTTTGTTTCCGCGCTGAACTTTAACGAAAATATAAGCTTGGCTCTTAGTACCAGAGCACACATCGGACACCAAATAGAGAGCACTGAGGGAATTTTAGTAGTCAGGCCTACTACCCACGGAACTCCTGATGGAACAAAACTTTCACACGTAGGTGACTTCTGATCACTTTCAGCCTCTTCCTGTATTGTACTGGGATCTGAATCCTGATTCCTCATGTAGTCAGACAATCAGAAAGCGATCCGTAGAAGGTATGTGACTTCAGTATTTTGTAACGGAAGTTTATTAGCAGCAATGGTTCAACAACAGACTATGAATTATATAAAATCGTTAGTTCAAAAGGGGGGAGGGGGTTTCGAGGTATGTGTCTTTTGCCCGTCCAGCTCTTTCGTATTTGCCATCGAGGCACAACTGAATAATCCATGTCTTTAAGCTCTTCTTGCTCCCCCACGGTAGAAACATCAAAGGGAGAACAGAAAAACCTCTATTCATAACAAGTGTACAAAAGATTAAAACAAGCATAAGGTTAGAATCATGGACTGCGGAACCACTAGTGGGCCAAACCCAATGCAGCTTCGTTGTCCAGCCGCAGAGAAGCAGCACTACACGTATTGGTAGCTATGTTGACTAACCTACTTGCTACAGCCCCTTTAGGTCAATTGAAAACCCACGGGGACTAACCGCACCGTCGGTCACTTCGGCCAATCGCATTTCGGTTGGACACGGGAGTAGGGACCTGCCTGCACTACAGGTGGCTTCACACCAAGTTCCAGGTGGAAAGCTTTTCCCGCGTACTGACCCTAGCTCTCCTGAAATTCAACGCAGGCCTACCTGTGAAGCGCGAGAGGGGGGACAGGGTGAAAAGTTTCCTAAACTCAGATCGCCTCAATCTGAACATGGCCTCCATTGCAAACGATGAAGGGAAAAACCTGCTTGTTTCTAGATCCCAGCACTTTTCAGTCGGATTAGTCTTTCCCAAACCTCTAGCGTCGAAACATCCCTCTCCCTTATGTGCAAATTCTCAGCAGCATGATTAAGTAACCTGGGGACCGTAGGTTGTGTACACATGGAAGGACCTACTAATTCGCAGCCTCAGCTGGTCGACCGGCTCGGACAGTCAAATGATACCGGGAAGATAGAAGACGGAGTGAGACCACCTCTGGTGACGTCCTTCCCGCTGCACTTTCAAGCGTTTCCTCACTATAAAACAATCTGACGGACTCTAAGTTTTTAGGTCACGCTAAAAGCCGTGGTTTGGAAGACATCCGATTGCCGGGATCCCCCGATAATTCAGGCTGTGACTGTGGCTTCTTTATTTGGTCAGTAAGAACCCAAACCTTTTGTTTTCTCGTTTGTGTGAAGACCCAGTCGATCGTGCGTGAACCAAGCGTGTGTGACACACTTAGATGCTAGGGGTCCCTTAGCGTCCCTCTTGAAACCGTGCTCAAGTGGATGGGGAAGGAGAGAGTGTGGTAACTGTTTTCCAAAGTCTACTTCCACTAGAAACTAATTCAGATGCAAGTCACCGTCACCACGCCAGCCTTGCTGTTGGAAACAAAGGCGAAATTCTTAGTTCACAAAGGTTGAACAGCAGAAATATGCCCCACTGAGCCAGCTATAGGGAGGCGGCTCAGACTGAGAAAAGCCAGCTGTTGTCCTACCTGCCTATCTATGTCCCGATCTTCTAATTATGTATTACTTCATGGCTGAAGTTAACTCTATCTCGGCAGGTAATTAAATGTTCGTGATAATTAAACTCTAACAAAAACCAGGCAAGTAAGCCAGTTTCAACTTAGACCACCGGCTATTAAAGCTAGCAGTTGGATGAAAGGAGAGCACTTATTTTGGTTCTATCGGCAACAGTAGCAAGTAACCCGACTGAATAGCAAGAAAAGCTCTAGATATCACTGCGCGCTTATTGAAAAACCAGTGATTTGCACGCTGACAAACATAACTTCATGCTAAGCTAACCGCAGTTACTTCCTTTTATCATCTTTCAAGGACAGCTTGCTCCATCCTTTCAGCTCCTTTTTGTGTAACTAAAAACAGAGCACTAGATAATAAAAAGAATTCAGATAATGGAGTGCCAATAAAGAAAGGGGAGACTGGTTATTTAGTCCTGACAATTAATATTCTTGACCACAACCGAGAGTACAACGGGCCCTTGGCTTATTGGCAGAGCATTCGATTAAACTATCAACGATTCCGGGTTCAGATATCAGGTGGTCCACACTCTGGATTCAGTAGGACTGGCTGATGACGGATTATTAAGCCAGAAACGACCATTCCAGTCTTCCTTGTCTTGCTCCGTACTCCATTAGCGGTATATGTTACTAGGCGCTATGCGACTGCTTGTGAGAGTTCTAGATTGAGCCCCAAGGCACAACGGGTTAAACATGTCCCATAACTCGATCGGTGAGCGCCACTCCATCGTAAGAGTTTGGATAGTTGGCTTCTGCTGACGAAGATAAACAGCAACTCAATGCGTGCCACACACACGAACAGATCCCGTTGGGGTCCCTGGACAAGTGGAGGACTGAGTTACCCTGCCACTTTACAACTTTTCGTTTAAAGATCTATATCGTGTAGTGATAGGTTCGAGCGCGTCAGTTTGGTCAGGGTGCGGAGTGTGCTGGTGTACCATGAAGGTGGATTCCCTCATGTCCACTACGCTCGCTCTCTCTTTTTTTATTTACTTTTCCATGCTCCACCCATCAAACAGCTTATGATTGGAATAAGAGCAGTGCCTGCTAAGGCTGCGTAGCCCACCTGCGCATGTTACACACTGGGCTTAGTCCCCAATTCATATTCTAGGATGCACCGAATTGCATGTGTCGCACTTAAGTGAGATGTGTGTGATCTGTCTTGCCAGTGCTGGCAAGGTCTATCAGTTATTTGTTGCAAGAGGGCGTTACGATGTGGAGCGTTTGCATTTATGCATGTGCGTACAGGTAGAGCGAACTTTAGGCTGCAGTGTGTTTTTATACGGATGCACGGATGGCCGAATTCCTTGGGCAGTGTGGGCAAGGGAAATGGAGTAAAATATGTATGCCAGTGTTCATGACACTGTTTTGTTTGTCATAGTGCGACTGCTTTTTATGTGACCGATCAGGCTGATGTGTGATTCAACTGGGCGCTGTGTAGAGGGGATATGTTGGGACCGTACCTGTAAAAATGATAGGGGTGGTAGTCCCGCTGTTGGTGCTAGTGTGGAAATAGTTGAAAACCCAATGGAATAAGTGCATATCGTCTAATGGACAGTATCTTGAAGGAGGTTAATGTACTTAAGATCTTACCTGAAATAAAAAATGTACTCCTCGAAAATTCCCATGTTAAGATTGAAAAATCTGATTGGCAAACATATATGTTTTCAGTTATTCATCGTCATCGCTCACAGTGTACTATGAACCCCTCCGACCCTCCTTCCGCTCCCAGCACAAACGTCCTCAACACGCCGACTCCGTTATGTCGGCGGCGTCGAAACGAAGCGTGTGACTGACCGCCCCCTCCCCTCGAGAACCAATGAGTTTATTCCCACGTACCAACGCTCTGTTTTCCGCTAAATTACCTGGAACGGGCGATACTTGCATTTTAGAAGCTTTGTGCCAGTACAATGGAAATGAATGCTGGTACATGATTTTTGTGAAAGAGCGATAAATACTTGCTCTAGTGAGACCCTAGATGCAGAAATTGCTCGCAGCAAAGCAGTCCTTACTTAATTGTGGATATCTTGCACGCTTCATTCAAAAGTGCAGCCACCGTGTATGGCCAAAATTGACGGAATAGTCAGTTCCGAAAAAGCCCATTATCATATATTTACCATTTAAGGGTGACAATATTTCAAATACAATCAAGCGACGCTTGCGCTGCACCCTGGAAAGAACATGCAATGCAGCTACTAGAAACCTTCAAATCAACCGGGCAAAGGATGTCTTGCCTTTGCAAGCCAACCAAAATTGTGCTTATGAATGCATATGCACTTTCGAATGCAAGTATATTGGGCGAATGCAAAGGTATTTGGCAACCAGGGCCGCGGAGAATTTGCCTAACGGGTTTTTTAAACAAGAAAATAAAGTACCACGGTCTTCGATGGCTGAACATCAGCTGGACAACGTTCACCCTGTCGACCTCAAAACAGCCTTCTGGGTATTTGTTCTGACAGGAACAACTCGGGCCTTGCGCTGCTTGGAAGCAGCCTATATACGGATGAAGAAACCCGAACTAGGCAAGCAACTAGACTACGTGGTCAATCTCCAATTGTCCTGGTAATATTCCCGCCATAGATTTACTCATGCCTGCCATTTTTGTTAACTCTTCCCCCACCTTACCTCTCCTACCTGATGTTTTAAGGTAACGTCTTTCATCTGATAATTATTTGCAGTGAACCCTGGCCTTTGCTGTTATGCATTGATACTCTGTGCAAATTCAAACTGCTGTCTGCTCCTCTTCGTTATCTAGGTTTTGTAAAGACGGATTGCAGTTGATAAGCCGTCGCGAAATTTGTTGGAACCAATAAGCCTGCTGCGGAGGCCTGCCTTAACTAAATAATTCTCGCCGTTTTGTGTACCCGCTCCCACGTAAAAGCATTGTTTACTTTCGGTAAAATCTGATCTGTATTCCACTTTCGCAGCACAATTTTTACAAAATGCTCCACGAACGGCCGTCCGTTCGCTTAAAAACCTTTTGTCAGCGGTTCGGGTGACGATTACGACGTCTCTCTCTCTCTCTCTCACACACACACACCGCCTTCATTATAGTTGAGGAGATGCTTGAAGGAAATGTGGGTCACCTTTTCCCCGTCTGAAAACTTTGCTAGATCTAGACTAGCCGTAATCAACGCAAACGCAAGTAGACGTGCTGTAGAGCCTTTTTTCTTGCTGCCCAGCCAAAAACTCCATAGAATGCGCGTTTCCCGAAATTCGCCTCTGTGGCAGCGCATGAAACTTTTTAAGGGCGGGTGGCAAGCAATGCCTCCTTTGTGGTTGTCGGTTCTCGATTTTTCACTGGAATTAAAAAGGGCGGCAAAACTGAAAACCCAGCGAGGTTTGAGTCAAATTCAGCCAACTTCTTTCATTTTCTTTCCGAAAGGGCTCAATGGGATTGAAATAAACTCAACCGAGACTCCACTTCTAAACCATGAAACTTGATAAATTTGGAAACTGTTTTCTTGGGTGGGCGGGGGGGGGGGCACCCAAAAAGAACATTTATTTGACAGTTTATACGGATTTTCTACCTGGAAAGCAATCCAGAGAGTTCTCATCGGGTTTTCCATGATAATGGCTGCATCTGGGCCACATAGAATGACTGATATAAACCGAAAAACATTTTTATGGCAATTGTACAATGCGTTTTCGATTAGGAAGAATTGCTTACGTAGAAGTGTGACACTGGTTAGCCTGCAGTTTACTCTTGGTATTTCAGTCATGCCAGGATGCCGGATTTTGACCGCAATTCTTTTCGGTCGCCTGTAAAAACCCGCGTTTGGTAATAAAGGACTGCATAGGCGGTATGATTTCTTCCATTGATATTCAATGTCCTTATAAGTTTAAATATATTTTATGTGAACCATGCTTAAAATAGCCTCTTTTGTACTTGCTTGGTAGCCAATCGCGTGTTGATAAATTTTGTCACCCGAATAAAGGGCATCTTCTGGTTGATGAAATTATGGCAATTTTGACATTTCTTGTACATAGGACTGACGAACACTTCCATTAATTAAGAAAGTGTCTGAACGCGTTGAAAGGCACCTGCGGAAGCCCCAAATTTACGTGGCGCACAAACCAACAACTACACTTCGAAACCAGCTTGTACACCCTAACGATATGGTTGGCTATTTAGATAAAAAAGAAGTCGTTTACAACATCCGTGTAACAGTTGCAATGTGGTGTATTACGGCCAAACAGGAAAATCGGTCTCTACACGCCTACACAAACATCAGTTAGCTGTAAAGATACGCGAGCACCTCTCTCAAGTTGTCATGCATACACTAGAAACTGAGCACAAATTTGCATGGGACAAAACTCGCATTGTTGGCTTCAGCCCATCGAAGAGAGGCCGCGAATGCTTAGAGGCCATTCATTCTCATGACTCGTGCATCAATCGGCACATCGAAATGGATGCCGTGTACAACAGCCTCAAGGAAAAGTGGATAAGGTGGTAGCCAATCCGAATGAGATGTCCACCCACAATGACAGCTATTTGCAGGACTGATTCAGCAATATCGATTTTCCGAAACGTTTTAAATTTTAGCTGTTTTTTGCACACTTACCACAAGTCTGACGACGACCTGGGAACCAGCGTTGAAAATTTACCTAATAAAGTTACTTATTGTTTCCCAAAGAACTTATTTACTTCTTTACCCGTCGTCAGACAAAATGAACAGAGGAGAAAATTAAATGTTCAGACGACCAGTTTGGGCTACAGGACAGACAACAAACTGGGGTGAAATGGATGGGCACATCATTACGGTAGGATTGGGAAGGAGGTTATGCAAACTTTCAGGCCAAAAATGTGGGTTCAATGCGTAGATGATACATTTTTTATCATAAGGGCCTCAGAAGTGGAGCAGTTGCATCAGAGCCTGCATAGTGTTTTCCCAGCTATTCAGTTTACTCGTAAAGAGGCAGGTATCCTTCCGTTACTCGAAGTGAGTATCCAAAAACACAGTGATGGTGGCCTCGCAACGAGCGTGCACCGAAAATGCTCTTATGTTGATGTCATACTTAGCTATGAAAGCAACCATCCTGCGGTCCATAAAAGAAGCTGCGTTCGAACCATTTTCCGCCGGGCCTTTCGTTACTTTAGTAGTGATGATCTACGCAAAAAAAATAATTCACTTACATGTATCGGTTATTCCGACTCAACGGATACCCAGTCAGCATTTTAAAAAGCTGTCTCAGACACCAGAGGCAACCACAACCCTTTGACTCTAATGAAGAACCCGGACCGCGTAAATTCTACTCCCTACCCTACATGCAGGGTATCTCCGAAGCGATCGCCCGACAATTAAACCGGTTTGGAATGTCCATTGCGCACAAACCGGTATCGTACTTGCGCGCAACACTATCCTGAGTAAAAGACCCCATACCCAAAGAGCAGCAAACTAATGTCATCTACCGCATTCCACGAGCTAACTGCTCTTGCACTTATATCGGTCATACTGGCCGACGACTTGGGACACGGATGACGGAAGATAAACTAGCCATCCGTCGACGCGACCCTTTGTCACTCATCCTTGCGCACGCGCTCGAGTTCGACCACCGCTTCATTTCGTCCGTCGACGGGTTAGTGGGTCTTCTTGAAAATTCACGAGTACAACTCTATTTTCCGACAAGCATTTCTTCACTATATCATCTCGGAATGCATGCTACCTCAGCTATTCAATTTATATATATCTACGTTCGACCGTCGTAGTCCGACGATGTCAACTGTGTGCTCCACGGAAGGGTGATGCAGGGACGGTGACTTGCACGTGATTTAGTTTAAACTGACAGTAGCCTTGCGCTGCATCTACTGCACTCTCTCCTCCTCCCCCACCAGAACCCAGTTTCATGACAGGGTCAAGAAGACCGGAGATGGGAGAGGTCGCAGGTGGCTGGTGTGGCCGGAGCCGCCCTTGAGCGTACCACCACACTTGGCTCAGGATCCCACGGAGTGGGAGTGCCATTAAGGCCACATTAAGGAGCCATTGCAGCCTGACTCTCAGTCCGCCAGTCAGCCACTACACACAAACACACATTGGGTTGACCACGCGGTCCGAGTCATCCCGTCAGTTGGCAACCTTCCAAGCCACGGCTTTTAGCGCAACGTGATAGTTTCAAGCGCGTCAGATTGTTTATAGTGAGGAAAATGTGCTGAGCTGTTGACCTCACTCTCTGCCCCATCCCCACAGTCAAACCACTGTCCGAGCAGGTCAGTTGTATGAGGTGGGAGTGGGCGCATTGGCTGACGGGTCGGCGTACCCGTCTTCGCGCGCCACAGCACGACCTGCCCCCCATAACGCACACACCAGGATTTGCTTACTCACGGGATATGGAGGAGCCATCGCTGTCTGACTCCAAGTCCACTCGAAACACACAACACATGCACTGGGCTGACGGCGTGGTCTGGTGTAAGCGTCAGATTGGCAGCCTTCCAAGCCACGGTTTCTAGGAAACCGTGATTTTATCTAGGTAAATTATGGTGATTGTGAGGGTGTTGTCTATGTATTAGTGTATATGGTGTGCGTTGATGTGGCTTAGCCTCCGGTGGTTTACCGCAGGTTGTCGTGGAGGCGCATGTGTCCTAATAGGTCCATGCGGTGTATAAAGGTGCATGAGCAGTGAGGGCAGTGGAGGCGGGCGCGGCGACTGTATGTCGGAGCTACAGGTGCTGGTTCGACAGCCTCAATGCGATGGATTCTCAGGCGACCGACCAGGCCGATGCGTGAGTTGAATTTGCGGGCGCAGTGTGGGCAGGAAAAATCGGAAGAGGCTGGGGGGGTTTCATTCATGTTAGTGGGGTTGGCGGTGGCGATAAGAATGGCTGGAGCGTAGGGTATGTATGGGGTATCGTAGTTTGTCGGCCTTGCGGTTAATTCCGCTGTCATGGATGTGCATGTGACCAAATAGGTCCATGCGATGAGTGAATGTGCGAGGACAGTAAGGGCAGTGGAGGCGGCGATCGCTGCTTTGTGTTGGTGCTCCAGGCACTGGTTCACCAGTCTGTGTACGATGGATTCACAAGAGACCGACCAGGTGAAATTTCGGTCGCAATGAGGACAGTTTAGGGGAGCGTCCCCATCACTGATGGTGGTGGCGGCGGCGGCGGTGGTGGTAGATGTAACAGGTGATGAGTATTGGGATGTGGTATCAATGATGGTGGGAGTAACGGAATTGATGCCAGGAGAGAGAGTAGGGGATTCCGAAGGAGGGTTGGCAGAATTTGACGTAGAAGTTGGAATTGTCGGATTGTCGGATTGTTGGTACATTGCGTCCGAAGATGTCCAACCAGGCCGATTAGGACATGGAAGGTGCGTTTCCAGCGCGGGCATTTTTGAAGGGCCTTGGCATTGGCGGTGTTGGTCCGGGGCGCTGGTGACTTTCATGCCGCTCTTTTGGCCTTGGCTGTGACGATCCTGTTGGCCTCATAGATTGCTGCACCAGTCTTCACGGATCTTTCTCTATGCCGGTCTGTCCTGGGCGAGGTCCTCGCAGGTCACCGGGTTGATTTGCAGTTGCTTCAGAAAATTCTTCAAAGTGTCCTTGTAGTGTCGTTTTTGACCTCCCTGTCGGCAAGAACCCGTAGCGACATCTCCGTAGAAAAGTCGTTTGGGTAGACGCTCGTCGTCCATTCTCACCAGGTGGCCGCTCCATCGCAGTTGCACTTGCCTCAGCATATCGTGGATACTAAGTATTCCGGTCCGCTACAGGACTTACGTGTCCCGGATCCTGTCTTGCCATCTCAGCTTCAGTATTCTGCGGAGGCAGCTGAGATGGAAGTGATTTCAACTTCCTGGCTTAGTTCGATGAGATGGTCCAGGTCTCCGCTCCGTAAAGGAGTGTTGTCAAGACGACGGCCTTTTACATCTTCAGTGTGGTGTTCAGTTGAATACCGTGGCGATTCCACACGGAGTCCTGCGGTCGGCCGAAGGCCTGACTAGCTTTGGAGATCTGTTGAGCAACTTCGTCATCTTTTCTCGTGTTGCGTGACAGCGTGCTTCCTAGATAAGCGAAGGTTTCCATGTTTTTAAGTTCAGCGCCGTTGACATTGACTCGGAGAGCATTGTATTCCGCGCTGGGTGATGGCTGGGGCATGACAACCGTTTTGGCTGTACTGATTGTTAATCCAAAATCGGCGCAGCCTGCGACGAAAGAGGTCCATACTCCTTTGCTCGCTAGTATATATATATATATATATATATATATATATATATATATATATATATATATATATATATATAGTAGAGATATATGTGTAAGAGTGCAACAGATAGACGGCAGCAGCTGTTTCACGGCTCATTACGACATTCAATGTACATCATATGACCTATTCGTGTCTTGTAAGCGTTGCACTGTTTAGCACTATTTGTGCTTATATATGGGTATGTCGTCATATCGCCGTTGTTTATCGCCGGTAGGTAACTGGCGGGCGGACAAATGGGATCGAGGAGATCCTTACCACATTAGTGAGTGTTACGCACTTGTTTGGCTTGTTTATGTACCCCACTGCACAAGGCATATGATGTACTGATGATCGGTAATGACCGTGAAACAGCTGTCTGCGTCTTGCCTGTTGCACCTCTTAGCAACATATTTGTGCTATATATATGGTATGTGTCCTATGACACAACGTTCGTTTATCGCCGGTAGGTAACTGGCGGGCGGACAAAATGGGATCGAGTGAGATCCTTACCACATTAGTGAGTGTTACGCACTTGTTTGGCTTTTGTTTATGTACCCTCACTGCACAAGGCATATGATGTACTGATGATCGGTAATGACCGTGAAACAGCTGTTCGCGTCTTGCCTGTTGCACTCTTAGCAACATATTTGTGCTATATATATGGTATGTGTCCTATGACACAACGTTCGTTTATCGCCGGTAGGTAACTGGTGGGCGGACAAATGGGATCGGAGGATCCTTACCACATTAGTGAGTGTTACGCACTTGTTTGGCTTATATATATATATATATATATATATATATATATATGTATAGGGTAAATAGGTACTATCTTAAAGCCCATCCGCGTGTTTCGCCGATGTTTTTGCTGATGCAGGACGCAGATTCGAGGGGTTCGGCTCCCCAGTGGCTCCTCCAGCGTTCTCTATACGGTGTCTGGTATGTGGACTACAGTGAATAATCGGGCAAATTATTTTCAAAATTATTAAGCGCAGGACATGGATTTAGGTGATCTTGACATGATATTTAAGAAAATTATTTCCTCGATTATGCTCCGAAGTCCATATACCAGAAACCACATAGAGAACGCTGATAGACCCACTGAGGAGCCGAACCCTTCATTGTTGCATCTTGCAGCAGCAGAAACATCAGAGAAACACATTTCTGGGCTTTTAGCTAGTACCTATCCTTGGAGTGCGATATACCATCTTCCCATATAAATTTCAGACTAATTTTAGTGTTGCTTGTTTGTAAAACGGGCAGTAGGTGGTTATTGCACAGTGGTTGATTTTTTTCGACCCAGATATTCATTTAAATTTTGGGTCTGACCCTACAAAGTCATTTACGGATCACCTGATTCCATGTTCTGTACTTAAAAATTTCGACAATTTTATATATGGATTTTTAGGTTTTAGACTGTATATTGCATCAGACTTTCGCCATCCTGTTTTATATCTCTGGTGGCAGCCGAGAAGAAAACATACTTTGAAAGCCCATATGCCAGTTCAAACTATTTATTTTCTCTGTATCCGCCCCTATAATTTTCCGCCTGCTTTCAACCTAACTGTTTTCATCCCTGTTTGGCTTTCTCACCTTTGAATCGAAACAATTTAAATTCGTTTTGTGACTTGTGTCTGCTAATTAAACCATATATGGAAACGTACCCTAAACAATGTTTTAAGGAACAGGATACTGTTGTTGTTGTTGTTGTTTTTGTTGTTGTTGTTGTTGTTGTTGTTGGGTCGTCTCTAAATGTCTGTTGGATTTCCAGGCTGCTTTGTTGCTAGGGCATTCCGGCTAAACACTTGAAAACTTCAAGACAAACTTTTATATAACGGCACTCCCCGCCGAAGTCACCAAGTCAATTTCTAAAGAAAGGGCTACATCTTCGGCCACCTCATGAAGTACTCTCCTCTGTTCTACTCTGTTTACCTTTCGGGCAAAGCACAGGACGCCGAACAATCTTTGTCAGGAAGGGGATGGAAAATGCCGTATAGTTTGAAGCAAGGCACGCAACGGTTTGAGTGTGTTGAAAATACTGACGACAATGTCTACATGTACGTATTCAAAGTCTACTGGAGAATTTACAAGAGTGAAAAAACAACTCAACTGTAAAATCACTGAATAGTTAAGTGAGAACCAGCAAGTCATCTTGTGTTTAAGAGGCTTTTGACGATGCCCAGTCAAACGGTTATGACGAGGCTTGTACTGAAACCGTTCTTCAGTTAGGGATATGACCAAGTTCGTGGCACATAATGTATGCTTGTGCGCATGTCCGATGTGCTATGTCCCATCAGTACAAAATAAGCGTATAGGGTGGAATAAATGCCCCTTATTAACCCGCCGACAAGACTGGAGAATAAGGACGTTAATGCGAAACGAGCCCTCGCCATTTGTACGTCCTGGTCAACCTTTTGGCAGAGGTTCGCTAAAATCCAAAAATGACATACTGCGCACAATAAACATCGCCCAGTTCTTTTTAAAACTTCCCCAACGAATATTTTCGATGTGTGACGGAAAAATAGAAGAGATTAAAGAGGCCTTAAGAGGTCGTTCGCATAACCAAATACAGGAAAGAGGAGAATCCATCAAATGGAAAGGCGTACAATGGCAACCGTGGCAGCATTTATATTCCAACTGATTAATATAAAGGTAGGGAGACAAAAACCAGTGAACAATAATCAACGGGAAACGAGTGTCTGGAGAGTATCCAGAACAATAGACAAGCAGTCAAACACCGTCCACTCGTATACAACTTAGTTTTTATTATGTTGTCCCCTTCTCTTCCCCTCTTTCCCTCTCCTCCCGTCACCTGGAACTTTGCTCCGACGTGACAGAAGACGACCCTGGTCATCAGATTGTGTGTGTGCTTTAGGAGAAAAATGGGGGCGGTTTGGCAGTCTATGTTACGGTGCATGCAATAACACACGAAGAGTTTCCGTCTTGGCTACAAATGCACACTGACTTTTGGGGCAGAATTGTTGGGAATCAGGGAGTAGGATTTTTTTGAAAGGCAGTGCAAAAAGAGAAAGGAATGCGCTTTATTTTTAAAGTATCATTCAAATTTTCAACAAAAACGCTCCCATTCACTGTGACAAGAGGAAAAATGGACAAATTACGCAAAATTCAAAATGTTTACACCAACATGAAACCTATTAGAGAGACAGGTCCAGTTGGCGTTTCTATATTTGTGTACTTTTAAATGTAACGTAACATGCTTAAAATGTTAACACAGAACGCTGTTATGCCGAAGTGTGGCAAAGGATGTGACTGAATCGTCGACGCATGGGTCCGTAAGAATGTGTAGTACTTAGATCAGAGGGGAGAGGATGAAAAGCATCATCCAGAATTCGATCACAGAGTTGCTTGAACTTTGTGAAGTGACATTGTATTATCACGTCACCTAAAGCAACATAAGAACTACCAGTAGCAGAACGGAGCACTCTGATTATACGGTTTAAACTCAGCGTACCGTTTTTAAGAAAAACAGGAAAAATAACAGGAGAGCAATAGACAATAAGAGGGAGAATGCAGGCACGTTATGACTGTGTAGAGATGTTTGGCCAGAGCACGTGTAAGTGAAGAGCCAGTGTCAAAAGTTGGCAATGCTTATTGGCATAGCACACGTGCCCTTCTTATTCGTGATGTGGCTGCTCTTCTGTGGATAATGCAGGGGCCAATTCGAGTCCTGTACTTTTGTTGGCAATGTAGGTACAGAAAGGGTTTTGTTGATCGAAGAATGCTCCTTGCTCTATGAATCTCAATTCGTTTAACCGCGATTCCGGCCACAAAATCCTGTCCTATTCTCTATAACACCACTTCCTTTGTGTATGAACTGGTCCCCGATCGGGAACAGGTGGTCCTACGAGCTCACAGATCCAAAATGAAACTCAGCCATGCTCAGTGATGTGTGATTGAAGTCACAGCCATAGATTATGTGGATAGGGTTCAATTAAAGTAGGTCAAACAATCGGCCCCGGTGATCGCGTTTTCTGTGATAATTTCTCCTCTATTTACGTGGGTCAGGCAGCAAATAAACTGATAAAACAACTGTATGATTACAGGACAGTCGTGAAATGAAGGAATTATTTCTCAACTATTTTGTCAGTTTATGTTCATTAACTACAACTCTGATATCAGAGGGCACTCAGGCGATGGCTCAGGTTCGTGCAAAATGACCTGTGAACCGTAGGAGCATTGGTCGTCAAATGCTAGCATTCCTTAACCACCGCATAGACCTCCCAACACCAAAGAGTTCGGCTCCTGACTGACCACACGGAATCTTTACAAATACATGGTGCGATTGGCACCCTCCCAGTCGGTAAAGCGTTCTTAACGTCATCCAAATATACATACGCTCCCAGGGGTTGGCGTTAGAAATTCGACTGCGCGGACAGAGTTTGCTCGTGTGTCATCACATAAAGATCATTCAGACATCTAGTAACGGCACGAGAAGGTTTGCAAAATAATCTTCGGCTAATGCGCCGGCTACAGCCTACGGTCTTTCATTATAGTTTCAGTCAAATCAGATCGCTTGCATCCTAAACTGGATAGTCCCACGCAAGATCGCAAGAAATTGTCCAATCCAGTGAATATGACAGGATGAAATTGAATCATTGACCTACTTAGTCTCATTTCAGTGCTCTGCTGTTTTAGTTACCACTTAGCTCCTTTAACACCTAAAAGGTGAGATTGCATTTAAAACTGCTTCTTGTGGCTTTGCTAGTTTCAATGAATTTTTTATTTATTCCCTGCTCCCCTGCTTCCAAAGAAGACCACCTCCAATTTGACAAAACTTCCCCGATTACTTTTATTAAAAACAAATTAAGTTAAAAAGTAGAGAAAATTTGCTTCCCGTGTGGTAAGTCAGAAGAAGAAGAAGAAGAAGAAGAAGAAGAAGAAGAAGAAGAAGAAGAAGAAGAAGAAGAAGAAGAAGAAGAAGAAGAAGAAGAAGAAGAAGAAGAAGAAGAAGAAGAAGAAGAAGAAGAAGAAGAAGGAGCATTCACCGAGAGAGGTATGTTGGTTGTCTGACATTTCGATTAGTTATTTCGTCTGCCCATCTTCAGAGACTGGAGATTCAGGCTCACACCTCCCATTTTATGCCTCTGTTCGCATTGCTCCTGGCCTGTTGACACTGACTGTGCGCTGTGTCCCCCTCGTCAGACAACCAATATACCTCTCCCGATGAACGCTCCTTCTTCTTCTGACTTCCCACCCGGGAATCGCATTTTCTCTACTATTTTGTGTGAATTACGGGTGCGAAGAGCTTCAAACGGCTCGTCGTTGGGAAAAAACTGCCTTGCGTCAAGCCTCGACGTATTGGCAGCTCCATTTCCTCCACAGATACCTTGCCAACTACATCATACCAAAATGCCTGTCTTACAAGCCTCCTGTCATCAGAGTTAGCCAAGCAGACGATGATCCGACACAGTTGGCGAATGACCAGGATACTCATACGGGATTGTCACCTCCGACTAAAGAAATACGCATGCAGTAAGGAGAACTTCCAGATGCTCATGACCCGCCGCTGTGACGAGGCGCCAGCTGTCTCATTAGGGAACAATTTGCTATCCTTGGGACGACAGTAGCGTGCGAACAGAAATGCAGACTTATCGGCAAAATTCAGGGCACTGCAGGCCGCGCAATACCCGGAGACGGAGCAGAGAGAGAGAGAGAGAGAGAGAGAGAGAGAGAGAGAGAGAGAGAGGAATACGCTTTATTTTGAAAGTATCATTCAAATTTTTCAGCGAAAAATGGCTCTATTCATTAAGAAAATAGGATAAGTTAACATATTATGCAAAAATCAAAAGGTCAAAAATAGACACCTAGTGGGAAGACGGTTCCAATCTCAGCTTCTGTGTTTCAGTCTCTTCACACGGAAGGAAGCGTGCTAGAAATGGCAAAACAGAGCGCTGATACGCCGATGTACGGCAAGCTATATGACGAAAGCCCCGGCGCATGGGACGGGTAAGAGTTCACGGCAATCAGCTCGGAGTGGAGGGGTTGGGTAACGTCATTAAGAATTTGCCCAGCAACTTGCTTGACTGTTTGAAGTGCCATTTTGTTATCAAATCCACTAAAATATTATAAGAAACATCGGAAGCAGAAGAGAGCATTCAGAGGATACGTGTTAAAATCAACAAATGCTTTATAAGCAAAGCTGGAAAAATCACGGGAGATCAATAAAGGGTGAGGGGAAGAATCCACGCCTCTAAAAATTGCCAGATGAGGGGTTGAGCTGCTTGATAGGAATGCAAACGACGTATATAATAATTTTTTTATGAATGTTAGTAAAAAGAGTATCAATATGTTGGGAGAATGAAAGATGGGATGTCAGAGTAACGTCAAGGTACCGGATAGAGGACAACTCGTTGGGAAGGACGGCTGAAGACTCAGAACTAGGAGAAGGTTACAGGTGAAAAACATAGGGGACATGGTCCAGGCCATTCTTCAGAGACTGGAGCTGTGTCTGATTTTTAAGAGGATTGTCAACAGCCCTATCGTCGGCATATTTTATATACAGACAGTCGTTTGGTGATCTCAAATCGTCAGTATAGCGGGAGAAGGGGTGTGGGGATAGGATGGCACCTTGAAGAACACCGCAGTTGTTTGGAAGGACAGTATATTTCCGCCTGCCAGATTGCAAGAATTGAGTTCTGCGTCAATGTCATTATTTAACCATGTCTCTTGAAGACAAATCACTTCAGTCTTACTGTGTTCTTTTTTCAACAAAAGTAGCTTCCTATGGTGGGTTTTGTTGAATATCGAGCGACAATGTGTCGACAGGAAGCCTGAAATGGACATTTTGTGTTTTGGTTGACGCTTCAAAGCGATTTGCCAATCACGGTGGTGTTTTTTTTCCTGCGAAGGTTTTTATCGATAAAAACGTGATGAATTGAGCACGGGAGGATCAAAAATCCGACATATAGACCGAAAAGCGCAAGATTGTGGAAATTATTCGGTAAATTTGTAAGTTTACGTGCATTCAAAAAGGTTCTAGCATACTGTATAGATGACCTCATAACCATAGCTCAGACAAACAAGTCAGCGAAAAACGATCAAGATATCAAAGAAAAATAGGTAGAGGAGTATACGATTACAGAAAAATTCCTCACGAATGATGAGCAAGCAAAAATGCTGGCTCAAATTCAAAAGCCCGCTGAGCAAACGTTAGTTAACAGCCTCTCGTCACACCAACTTACCGAGGCTCAAACAAAAGTTCTGCTACGTGGATCCGGCTGTCACACAACCGACACTGAGCCGGTCACCTTCATTGCATCCGTCGAATCGACACTACGCCAAACCGATGTCACAGACGAAGCCAAGTACCTCTTACGACATCAAATCACCTCTCTGCTCATGCCACACCGAAAAACCCATTCGCTGGTAAAAGAGGAGCAAAAGACCCTAAGATATTTAAAAACAGATGCCCAAAGGACAAAGATCAGTCAACGGGCGCTCCTCGATGATCGGGAGTCCTACAAATTCAGTGACACCGCCAGTCTAAAGTCAATACTGGCGAAGGTAAGCAGAACTTTGGCTCGGTTAAAGAAATGCAATTTCATCCTCGTCAGGGACTGGTATATGGCGAAGCCCACCGAAGCGGCTATGGCACGCTTCTTCGGCCTCCCAAAAATACACAACCCAGACGTTCACTTACGAACAATCGTCTCCCTCCAAGGTACGCCCACATACGGGCCTGCAAACTGATTATTCCAGAAGCTGAGCTTCCTAGCAGCAAGCTCGCAAACGACAATTCACTCGGCAGAAAAGTGCACCGACAAAATAAAGGTGGTCACGATTGAACCGAATGAGAGTATGGTGTCTTTTTACGTTACCTCACTCTTCACGCTCATACCGCGGGCCCTTGCCGTTCAAACAGTCCGTGACCTTTTAAATCAACATAACGATGAGAACGAGAGTCAGCTCACAGCTCAGGATATCATAGAACTCATCGAGCATTGTCTCAAGACTTTCTTCACATTTGAAGGGATCATATATGAGCAAATCAAGGGCACCCCGATGGGGTCCTTTATCTCTGGGTTCATCGCCGAGATGGTTCTACAAAAGCTCGAGCGACGGCTGTTCGAAGAGGACGAACCCAAATTTTGAGCAAGCTACGTTGAGGACACCGTCGTCATCATCGATCAGCACAGAATCGCCCACTATAAAGAGCGCCTGAACTCGGTTTTACCCGACCTACACTGCACGATTGAAGAGGAAGTGGAGGGCAGCCTTCCGTTCTTGTATGTTCTCGTCTACCGCCAACCGGACGGAAGAATGTGACTTCAGTCTACCGAAAGCTGACAAACACGTTGCAAGTGCTGAGTTACAACAGCAACCACCCGCTGCAGCACAAAAGAAGTTGTATACGCACACTATACCGACGAGTGGAAACTCACTGCAGCACCCCAGCTGCTAAACGGGATGAGATGAAGTTTCTCCGGGAACTATTCACAGCCAAACGCTATCCATGAATGTTCATTGAACGGAATCAAATGCCGCTGAGAACGCGGAACGAAGAGAGTTTTCAGCCAAAGTCATGGTGGGCCATTCCGTACATGAAAGGGATCTCTGAAATCGGAGCTAGATCCCTTGCGCCTCTTGGAATAGGAGTTGCCCACAGGCCTACCTCAACAATCCGCCAGCATGTGATGCGGCCAAAAGACCCCATTCCTAATAGGGAGAGGTCAGCCGTCGTCTACCGACTTCAGTGCAGCCGCGGGATATGCAATTATGTTGGAGAAACAGGGTCACGGCTACAAACGCGAATGCACGAGCATCAGTTGGCCGTACAAAGGTTGACCCAAAGTCAGAGGTGGCAACCCATGCTGCGCAGATGGGGCACGTCTTTAACTTTGACGCCGTTGAAATTGTGAGCGGAGGTGACGATCACACTTCAAGACTGATAAGGGAAGCCTGGAGGTCTGCCGACGGCTCAGTCAACCGCCACATTAATCTGCCTTCCTGCCAGGAGCGTCACGACATGGAACATCGGGGGCCGCCAACTATCTCCGCGGCCAACGAGGATGGGTGTTGTCCACGCCACAGTGAAACCCCGGCTGATGCGGCATCACAAGGAGTCAACAGGTGTGACGATGACCGGGGTGAACCAAGCCGTAGTGGGACGCCGCGGCTGACGCAAACTGACGTGACAGAACGGGCGATCGATAGGGGTGCTGACACCGGCGACACGAGGGGGACACAGCGCACAGCCCGTGTCGACAGCCCGTGCAAACAGAGGCATATACTGAGAGGTGTGAGCATGACGCTCCAGTCTCTGAAGCTGGGTAGACGAAACAACTACCCGAAACGTCAGAAAACCAATATACCTCTCCCGGTTTATGCTCCTTCTTCTAAAGTTAAAAAGGATACGCGTTATCCTCCTATATTTTGTATCATAAACAGTTTCAACGTCCTTCGCAGAACTGTGAGTGATGTGTTGTGACCCAAGGAAACATGGAATCGAAAAGAGCTCCCCGGCCTCGTAGATATGTTTTGGGGATACCTCTAGCAATCTCAAGCTTTAAGCAGACAAGTTTACCTGCACCTTACTGCCGAAACCAACTTATCACTTAGCCGTAGGCGTGTGTAACAAACCAAGTTGCATTAGAACCTCTTGAAATCGGGTTATGGGGAGGTCTGTATATCAGAAGGATATAATTTCCGCATTCATAACTGCCAGTCTTATACTGATTGGCTTGTACATTTCCATTATACATTTTTTCCCAATAATTCTTAACTTCTCCACCCTTCTTATACCGATATGCTTTTGCATTCTTCTATGAGCGGATTTACTCAGATAAGAATAAGTTTTCCGCTTTCTGTGATGGACAGTACTCGAATAAACACATTTTTGAACTAATCCTCATGTAGTTCCCGCCAGTAAAACTCATGAAATTCAAACTGAGAACAGTAAGTAACGCAAAGGAATCAACCAGTCATCAGGGAGGACTGGCTGTTAACAAAAGACAAAGATGCCAAATGCGAGACCCCTGGCTGCGCATTTCACTAAAAGTTCTCTTCTCAGTAATAGCCCAGGGGATACAAGTCAACGTCGTACAACAGCAGCCGTCATAAGCCTCATTTTATAGCAGGGCGAACGACGGGCACTCCGGTTGGCATCTGAGCTACAGTCCTCAAAGACTGCGACGTGGAGATGAGAGATTAATAATTCAGAAGCTGACGAGAAAAGGAGTAGGGCAGTTGGGATAGCCATTAGGGGTTTATTTGCCGCTGTCTGCTGGCCATAGCGTAGACACCAAGTTACTCTAGGATGATTTGATTGGGAAGAATTTTAGACGATAAAGGATGACGAGGATTAACCAATAAAAAAGCTCAGTTAAGTGGTCGTTGGCCCCTAAGCAGCGAACCACTTTCGCCTGGACCTGCAGAGATGCGGTACAAACGCTCCTTTCACACCTAGAGCGGAACGTCATTCGTCAGATGACCGTTGAAATTGCTGTCAACATGGCTTCTTAGCAAAGTGGATAGGTAGTCAAGAGTTTTGCGGTGAAAACAAACTTTTACGCAAGAATAGCATGTAGAACCACGGAAATTGTTTATGGTTCATTGGACGCTGAGAGCCTTTGGCCTCCTCACTAGACAAAAGACACTCGATCCCTTGAAATTAATTAACGCGTCCGTTTACAGGGCTAGGCTACAGGTTAACAAGGAAAATTTTCTAAATATAATTTCCGAGTCCGAAAACGCTCGGAACTCTTAAACCTTAAGCGTGTGTCTTCAATTCCCCCGTCCGTAGGTTGAAAAGCTCGAAAAGTCTATTGGTGCATGGGAGCAGAAAGGGAGTGAGGGCGATACTGGTTAAATCAAGCCCACAACACATAAGCGTATCCCTCACTTTAATAAATCTGATGAGCCTGAATCCAACCCGACATGCCGTTGGGCGTGGCTTGGAAGGTTACCAACTGGCGTGATAACTCGATCCTTTTCAGGACGGGAAGTCATGTTGCAATGGCTCCTTCTCAACGTGGCCCCTACGACACCTAAGCATGTGACCTCTACGCCACATTCATGAAGATCGGATACATTCTGCGGAGGTTAGGTAGCGTGTGGTACGCGTAGACGTGTTGTTATACATTTGCACTCGAGTACATCTGCTGTCGCAGCAAGGCGGACGAGGGGATGGAGGGCGGCAACAGCCGGCAAATCCACTTAACTATCAACTAGCTCACGTGTAAGTCACCGTCGCTGTGCGCACTCTGTTAAGCCTGGGGGCAAACCATCAGTTGTAACGGTCGAAATGTCTTTTCCGTCGGCAAAAGCGTCGATCAACACTGCCTGATGGAGACCTGAATTTACCCATGCAATTTGAGCCCTCCTGCCGACCACGTTCCTCGGGATACGTCTAGTCGCATCCGTCTGTGTCCAGTTGCAGTTAAGGTCAGCCATAGAGGACGGTGAAGAAGACTGGCACAGATATCTTACTGTCTCCTGTCTTGCCAATTTTTTTGTCTGGTCAACAGCAGGTCTGGCACGGAAGCTGGAGCCTAGGGGAGGTCTAATGTTGCGGTGCTATTGTTTAGCGGGGTCGTTAACGGTGGTTTATCACAGCTGAAGGAAGTGGCGCATTGACACCTGAATGCCTCGTGCATGCATCTGCACCAACTTATTTCCACTTCAGCTGAACGAGGTCTTGACTGCGACAATGTGTCAAACGTTAAGCCCTTATCAGACACCGTTGTGTTCTACGCACCAGAAATGGATCTCAAACCAAAAGTTATCTCGACAGTTCGGCCGCCGTTGCCGCCGATGTCCACCGTGTGCCTGGTAGAAGGGTGGGAACAGGGACGGTGACTTGCGCGTGAATAATGTTATAGGGATAGTCGACTTGCGTAGCATCCATCGCACTTCCTTCTCCTGTCCCACCTGTGCCCAGGGCCAAAACAGATTCTAAAAGGCCGGGGGCGAGACCGGAGGCAGGTGGCTGGTGCGGCGTGAACCCGTACCTAAGCGTATCACAAACACCCAGTAGCCTATGCACACATAACCAGCTTTTCACACAACAAGAAAAAAATGGGGGGGGGGGGGCGCTCAGATCCCAACTGAGTGGGAGGGTCGTGCAGGTCGTATTAAGAAGGAGCCATTGCAGCCTGCCTCACAGTCTACCAGTCGGCCACTCTACACAAGTGCATACTGGATTGACTGTAAGGTCTAAACTGAAGAGTCAGTTGACAAATTACCAAACCCCATGTTTAGCGCACTGTGATAGCCCCAAGTGCGTCAGGTTGCTTATGATACTTAAAAACTGCTGGTAGTCGATCTCACCCTCTCTCGCTCTTTCCTCTTCTGTGCACCAGCCTAATTTCCGAGCCGTTCAAACAACCCATGTCGAAACTGGGAGCAAGTTATATTGCTGGCTAAAAGACACCATATGCAGCCATTGACAATCACCTAAAGCCAACATATTGAAGTACGCGACATAGGCCACGCCCATAAATGCACACATAGATTACTTGTTCCACAGCAATCTCGCTCTGGCAGAAACTGCCCGGCAAATGCACGGGAGGGTGTCTGTAAAATCTTGGAAAGTTATGAATGATTTTTAAAAAAATCCAGCTTACGAGCCGGTTCTCACCCGATTAGTGTATCCAATGTTTGTCTACGGCTGCAGTGCTACTTCTGAATCGACCAGAAATTTGCAATTCAAAACGAGTACGATTGGAAGTGCATGTATACAGTTGGATCAAGCTTTGAGGAGGAAAGAAAAGGGACTGTTGATGAATAATCTTTCGATGCATTCTGGAACTATCTGCACCAATTGTATTTGTGGCAGAATATGGCTTTGAAAGAATGCGTTGGATCTACTGGTGGCACTGGACACTTATACGTGAACATGTTAACGAAGTTAGTCTGTTATTTAGAATTCAGTTTTGGCAGACTTTGGTCTTGCTCTATGACAGTTCGACCGTCGATTTCGACGAGGTCCACCGTATGCTCCACACCAGGTGGTGCAGGGACGGTGACTTGCGCGTGATTTAGTTTAAAGTGATAGTAGCCTTGCGCTACAGCTACCGCAATCTCTCCTCCTCCCCCACCTGAGCCCGGTGTCAAGACACAGTCAAGAAGACCGGAGATGGGAGAGGGCGCAGGTGGCTGGCGCGGCCGGAGCCGCCCCTGGGCGTGCCACCACACCTGGCTCGGATCCCACGGAGTGGGAGTGCCATAAAGACCACATTAAGAAGGAGCCATTGCAACCTGACTCTCAGTCCGCCAGTCAGCCACTCCACACAAAACACCCATTGGGCTGACCACGCGGTTCGAGTTATCCCGTCAGTTGGCAACCTTCCAAGCCACGGCTTTTAGCGCACCGTGATAGTTTCAAGCGCGTCAGATTGTTTATAGTGAGGAAAATACGCTGAGCTTTCGACCTCACTCTCTCCCCCACCCCCACAATCAGACCACTGTCCGAGCCGGTCAGTTGTCTGATGCGGAAGCGGGCGCAGCTGCTGGTGACCTCGTCTACGTGTACTACGTGCACGACCTGGCCCCCCAAACACAAGCACCAGGATTTCACACAACAGGGAGTTGAACGGCTTACATCTCACATGTGTACGATAGCCAGAGGTCACGTTAAGAAGTAGCCATCGCAGCTTGACTCTGAGACCACCAGTCAGTCACTCCACACAACACACATTGGACTAACTGCGAGATCTGGGTGTAATTGTCAGTTGGCAACCTTCCAACCGCGGCGGATAACGTTACCGCACACTCTTCTCCTCCCCCACCTGAGCCCGGTCTCACGACACAGGCAAGAAGACCGGAGATGAGAGAGGTCGCAGGTGGCTGGCGCGGCCGGAGCCGCCCCTAGGCGTACCACCACACCTGGCTCGGATCCACAGAGTGAGAGTGCCATAAAGACCACATTAAGAAGGAGCCATTGCAGCCTGACTCTCAATCCGCCAGTCAGCCGTTCCACACAAAACACATATTGGGCTGACCACCAGGTTCGAGTTATCCCGTCAGTTGGCAACCTTCCAAGCCACGGCTTTTAGCGCACCGTGATAGATTTCAAGCGCGTCAGATTGTTTATAGTGAGGAACATGCGCTGAGCTGTCGACCTCACTCTCTCCCAAACCCCACCATCAGACACTGTCCGAGCCCGTCAGTTGCCTGATGTGGGAGTGAGCGCATTGGCTGACGGATCGGCGTACCCGTCTTCGCGCGCCACAGCACGACCTGGCCCCCATAACGCACACACCAGGATTCACAGACTCAGGGGATATGGAGCAGCCATCGCCGTCTGACTCCCAGTCCACTGGTCAGCCACTCGACACACACAGCACATACACTGAGCCGACGGCGTGGTCTGGTGGAAGCGTCAGATTGGCAGACTTCCCAGCCACGGTTTCTAGGAAACCGTGATATACTCTGGTAAATGGTGATTGTGAGGGTGTTGTCGATGCATTGGTGTAGATAGTGTGCGCTGATGTAGCTAAGCATCCGGTGGTTTACCGAAGGTTGTCGTGGAGGCGCATGTGTCCTACTAGGCCCACTTGGTGTGTATATGTGCGGGAGCAGTGAGGGCAGTGAAGGCGAGCGCGTCAACTGTATGTTGGAGCCCCAGGCACTGGTTCACCAGCCTCCGTGCGATGGATACGCAGGTGACCGACCAGGCCGATGCGTGAGTTGAAGGTGCGGGCGCAGTGTGGGCAGGAGAAATTGGTAGAGGCTGGAAGGATGTCATTCATGGTAGTGGGGGTGGCAGGGGCGCTAAGAATGGCAGGAGCGGAGGGTGTGCATGGTGTATCGGTGTTGTCGGCATTGTGGTGTATTCCGCTGTCGTGGATGCGCATGTGACCGAATAGGCCCATGTGATGAGTGAATGCGCGAGGACAGTGAGGGCAGTGGAGGCGACGATCTCTGCTGTGTGATGTTGCTCCAGGCACTGGCTCACCGGTCTCTGTACGATGTATTCGCAAGTGACCGACCAGGCCGATGCGTGAGGTGAATGTGCGGTCGCATTGAGTACAGCTTAGGAGAGATTTCCCATCGCTGATGGTGGTGGTGGTGGTAGTGAAGGCGAAGGCGGTGGTGGTTGCGGTGGTGGGGGTAACAGGCGATGAGTAGATGGATGTGGTCTCTATGATGGTGGGAGTAATGGAATTGATGCCAGGAGTGAGGGTGGGGGAGTCAGAAGGAGGGTTGACAGAATTTGACGTAGAAATTGGAATTGTCGGATTGTTGGTGCATTGCGTCCGAAGATGTCCAACCAGGCCGATTCGCGTGCGGAAGATGCGTTGACAGCGCGGGCATGTTGGCAGGGCCTGGGCATTGGCGGTGTTGGTCCGGGGCGCTGGTGACTTTCGTGCCGCTCTTTTGGCCTTGGCGGCGGCGATCCGGTTGGCCTCATAGATTGCTGAACCAGTCTTCACTGATCTTCTCCATGCCGGTCTATCCTGGGCGAGGTCCTCCCAGGTCACCGAGTTGATTTGCAGTTGCTTCAGCGATTTCTTCAAAGTGTTTTTGTAGCGTCGTTTTTGACCTCCCTGCCGGCGAGAACCCGTAGCGACATCTCCGTAGAAAAGTCGTTTGGGTAGTCGCTCGTTGTCCATTCTTACCAGGTGGCTGCTCCATCGCAGTTGCACTTGCCTCAGCATGGCATGGATGCTGAGGATTCCGGTCCGCTCCAGGACTTCCGTGTCCGGGATCCTGTCTTGCCATCTCAGCTTCAGTATTCTGCGGAGGCAGCTGAGATGAAAGTGATTCAGCTTCCTGGCTTGGTTCGAGTAGACGGTCCAGGTTTCCGCTCCCTAAAGGAGTGTGGTCAAGACGACGGCCTTGTACATCTTCAGTTTGGTGTTCAGGTGAATACCATGGCGATTCCACATGGAGGCCTGCAGCCGGCCGAAGGCCTGACTAGCTTTGGAGATCCGTTGGGCAACCTCGTCATCGATTCTCGTGTTGCGCGACATCGTGCTTCCTAGATAAGCGAAGGTTTTCACGTTTTTGAGTTGAGCACCGTTGACATTGATTCGAGGAGCATTGTATTCCGCGCTGGGTGGCGGCTGATGCATGACAACCGTTTTGGCTGTACTGATTGTTAATCCGAAATCGGCGCAGCCTTCGGCGAAGAGGTCCATGCTCCCTTGCATGTCCTCCTCCGTCACGGTGTTAAGGGCGCAGTCATCCGCGAAGAGCAAGTCATGGACTATAGTCGTAGACACGCGCGTTGGAGCCTGCATACGCCGATTGTTGAGAAGGTGCCCGTCAGTTCTGTAGGCGATGAGGATACCAGGCTGCTCATCACAGTAGGCGTCCATCAGCATAGCCGAGAACATGAGACTGAAGAGGGTGGGGGCCAGTACGCAGCCCTGCTTCACTCCTTTGGTCACTGCGAATGCTTCGGATACCGTCCCGTTGTCAGTGACGCGCGACGTCATCCCGTCATGAAGCTGACGCACCATGTGCGTGAACCGCTCAGGACAACCAAATTTCTGCATGACTTTCCACAGTCCGTCACGATTCACCGTGTCAAAGGCTTTCGTTAGATCCACGAAGGTAGTGTATAGGTGAGTTCGCATCTCCTGACACTTCTCTTGTAGCTGGCGGGCGGCAAAGATAATATCGGTTGTTCCGTGGTGTCGGCGGAAGCCACATTGGCTTTCCGGGAGCAGACCCTGCTCTAGGTGACCGTTAAGACGATTGAGAAAGATACGGGCGAAGATCTTCCCGGCGATGTTGAGCAACGAGATGCCTCTGTGATTATCACAGAGTTGCCGGTTCCCCTTCCGTTTGTAGAGATGGACGATGGTCGCGTCTTTGAAATCCTGAGGAACTTGTCCTTGGCGCCACATCTCCTGGAAGAGTGTTGTGAGTTCTGCCATCAGCCGGGGCCCACCGTGCTTGTAGACATCCGGTGGGATTGCTTCGGATCCCGGTGCTTTGCCGCTGGTAATCTGCTGCACAGCCCGGATAGTTTCTGGTAGGGAAGGCGGCAGATCCAGGTCATTGTTCATGTCCACTTGAGGGAGCCGGTCAATGGCAGCATCGGAGATGGCTGATGAGCAATTAAGGACACTTCTGAAGTGCTCGGCCCAGCGCTTCAGAATTTGCGATTTCTCTGTCAGCAGTGTTGTGCCGTCAGAGCTGAGCAGCGGTGCGGACCCCTTGATACACGGGCCGTAGATGGCCTTGATGGCTTTGAAAAAGTTTTTCATTTCATTGCGGTCCACATACCCCTGGATTTCCTCAGCCTTTCGGATCATCCAGGCATCCTGCATCTCCCGAAGCCGTTGTTGTACAAGGCGCCGGCATCTGAAAAAGGTGGCATTAGGCTGCTTTGGTGGCATCAGTCCGAAGGTCCATGTAGGCTTTGTGTAGTCTAGTCTTCTCCGCGAGTAAGCTGTTGATGTCGGCGTCATTGTCGTCAAACCAGTCCTGGTGTCGACGGCGTGCGCGTCCAAGTTCATCGAGGGCGGTGGACTGGATGACATTTCGCAGTTGACACCATCGTGTCTCCACGGTAGCATTATCAGCTGGAGCATGCAGGTCCTCCAGTTTCTCGGTTATTTGGTTGCTGAAATCAAAACAGTGAGCAGGCAAATTTAACAAAAGTGTATTTAACTTACATGGCGGCCTCTTAACTTGGGGCCTTCTTCGGGGTTGCAGTCGAAGCCTCATCTGGGAGATGATGAGGCGGTGATCTGTCCAACCATCGGCATCGCGGATCGCCTTGGTTACCAGCACGTCCTGTCGATCTCGCCTCCGGACGAGAACATAGTCCAGCAGATGCCAGCGCTGCGACCGAGGGTGCATCCACGTGGCCTTCTCCCACGTCGGAGGGCGGAAGAAGGTGTTGGTCAGCAGGAGACGGTGTTCCGCACACGTGCGCAGAAGAAGGAGGCCGTTATCGTTACAGCTACCGAGACAGTGGGGGCCCAGCACTCCGTGCCAGGCAGCCTGGTCCATCCCGACGCGGGAATTGAAGTCACCAAGGACAATTAACTTGTCCTCCTTCGGCACAATCGCCAACACGGCGTGCAGGTCCTCGTAGAATTTGTCCTTCACCGCATCAGAGCTCGTCATTGGGGGAGTGTAGGCGCTGATGATGGTGGCGAACTGGTCTCCCCGAAGAGGCAGGCGGAGGCTCATCAGGCGATCATTTATACCCTGCGGCAGACAGGGCAGACGTCCCACGATGTCGTTACGGATGGCAAAGGCAACACCAGCGTCGCGTCGCTCTGCCTTTGGCCGGCCGCTCCAGAATAAGGTGTAGCCGGCCCCCACCTCCTCCAGCTGACCCTGCTCAGAGAATCGGGTCTCGCTGAGAGCAGCAATGTCCACCTTGTAGCGCGCCAGTTCCCGAGCGACTAGCGCCGTCCTCCGTTCTGGCCGGTTGCTCCTAGGATTGTCTAAAAGGGAACGAACATTCCAGGCTGCTAGTGTGAGTGGACTCACCCGAGCAGCCTGGAGAGTATGGCGAGGGGATGGGGACGGGAGGTATTGTTGTTTGTTTGAGTTTTACGACCGCGTAGTTTGCGATCTGCGAGCCGCGGCCGGCTGCAGAAGACGTGAGACCCAGCATTTTTTAGGGCACATTTTCTAGCCCCTTCCTCCGCGAGGACACAAGCAGTGCTATCCCTAAATAGGGCTGCTCGGACCTCCCCGACGGCTGCCGAACTCCACTATGCGTCACGGATTTGTTTTAGTGGGAGAACGACCCGAGTTAGTCTGAGCCGCCTACGGGGTTGCTGTCGCCCCACCGTAGGATTTTTGAGAGGGGGGAGGTGGGAAGTTCGGGAGTCAGACATACCGGGTGTGGAGGCACACACAACACCGGAGACCCTCACCTGGTTTAGCCCGCCGGTCGTGACGGTTGCCCGGGGTGTGGCCGCTGGGAAGAACCCAACTTCAAGAGAGTTGGGTACCAGTTAGAGGCGGCCACAGGAGCATTCACCACCTGTACGAGACAAATGGAGCGACCAAATGCTATCTGTGTGGTGCTACCCCTAACGAGTACCCCTACACCCCTCTTGCTCAATAGAGATATGTTGACAGCCACAATTAAAAAGAGGTCAGAGGATAGGCATGCAATCGTGATTCATGCCAATGTCACAGGCTCTTGTAAAAGTTAATGCACACCTTTGCAAACCCAGTTCAACTTTTTTGAACCCGGTGGGCAGTACTCTATATTCAGTGGAAAAACGCATGGAAAAAGTGTAGGCATGTTTAAAATAGGGTTTGGCAAAAACTTTTCAGAAGTCGAAAAATGGACGAACTAGCCGGCGGTTACATCCTAACAACTGTCCTGAGCATATTGATTGGGGATTCGAGAGGGATAGGGTTCACGCTAAATGGTCTCCTTCTGCTTGTACTTCTTGGAGACGGTCTGCTGATTAAGGCATTAACACTACCAATTCCAAGATTACGGGATGTGCATTCGGCAAAAAATGCAAATCAGCAAAAAAACTAATGAAACCCCACTAAAATGGATGTTAGGAAGGCGATTTTCCTTTTTATTGATAAAGAGAAATGCAACGGTACATGGGAAATCCCTACGCCGATTGCAAAACAGTTTAAAACGCCAAGGCACCAAGTACTGCAAATACGAGTTTCATGTAATCAAAATCTAGGGTTGAATGTGACTGACTGACGTCAGTTAATAAGCCAGAAATGACCATTTAAGTCTCCGTTGCCTTGTTCGTTAATGTCATTTTGGCTGTATATATGCTATATGCTATATGGCTATATATATGCTATATATGCGGTTGCTATCGGAGCTCGAGAGTGAGCCCCAAGGCACAACGGTGATAGCCTATCTACCATTGTTAATATTCATGTGTGTACAATATACATGTCTACCTAGTACATATGTTCTCACCCCTCGCCACTAGCTGATGTCCACAGATATGGGTGGAAGCCGATATTTAAGTTTTTGGGTAAACTGCACCATGGCTAGTACATGGCATTGCTATGGACAACTCTTGCTCTATCCGAATAATCAACTCTTTCCTAAGAGCGTAGAATTTTGAAGCAAATGTAGTGATATCTCCGTGTGATACCTGCATTGGATGTTTTTCAGCTACCTTTCATCGAGTGCAGATACAGTTTACACATAAGAGACCGTTCATCGGATGACCGAGTGTGCTGCGCCAACGGTTGTAACTGCGGAAATGCCTTTTCCTTTGAATACTTGATGCATAATATACTGACGTATAAATTCATGGGGTGTCCATTTTGAGAGGATAATCTAAAGAGTCATTTTATGAATTGAGGCGAATGTTTGTATAAATAGAGAAGCCGAAGACTGGTCGATAGCCGGACCAGTTCCATTTATTCATGTTAGGTTTGAAACTCGTATAGGAATACAGCATCACAGGTAAAAGCAGCACCAGGAGAAGACAGAGTTATAGGCAGAAAGGGCCAATCAAATACCAGCAACACCAATCTGGAGGTGACTGCACAGGACTCTTTATGGCGGCGCTAGGTCGATACATCGATTGACTGAGGCCCAGACTTAGATCAATTCGCGACTTGTCTTGTTTATGTTTTGGGCGATTTTCGACTTATTTATCTGAAGCTGGCACACAGAGCCTGCACAGTCTCCTCGATCACTGATGTTTGAGTTGCTCCTTCTCCTAAAAATTTTTTCTTGTTTTGTTGATGCTGCTAGCTCTGACGATGGACTCCGGTACGAGTTCGAAAGATCAGATGACTAAACAAATGGTTCCGCGATCAAACAGCCTTCGTTCTCCCTATTTTATTTCTGCTTTATAATTTCATTTCACTCGTTGTAGAAGGCTCGGATAGTTTTATGTGCTGTTATAGAGGAATAGTTGGCACAACTATTTTTTTCCGTTATTTATAAAATTCCCGGGTTTTATGCTCTGGAAAATAACTGTTGCATACACAGGTACGCATCGGGCATGCCTCAAAAAGTTATGGTGTCAAATCTGATTGAGAATGACTCTGTAATGGTAGGTTTTGTACAGCAATAATACAGGGGTATTCGCCATGACTACTTGAGCGCACACACGCAAATTATCCTTCAAAACCTCCCGCTCTCCATACGCTTCGGTAATTCTCACCTACCGCCTCCATCCCCTCTCACCTTCCACCTGGCACTACTCCGTCTTAATGCACACCTGCTATAAACCTACCATCGACTGCAACTTCGCACTTGTGTTCTTTTCAACACTCTCACCCCAGTAACTTGATTTAGAAGGGGTGATTAATGAAAATGGAAAATCCTCTTCCAGGCAAAAATTCAGGAGAAGGCGATCGCTTAACTGCCAGTAAGAAATCAGGCTTTCCTGGCGTTCTAGGCCCCTATGTGAGTCCGTCATCAGAGGAAGAACCTTTCACAAAATTGACCGTCGGTGTGCACCGAGTTGGTCCGGGGTCTGTGGGGGTAACTGTGTTAGTTCCGGCGCGGGTATTGCACGAGTACCTACCTGGTAGGATGAAACTTGCTCGACGGTCGTTCATATAAGTGGTCGCCGGAGGGGGTCAGCGCATGCACTTCTCTGCGGATTAGACTCACCCAACTGCGTTTTAATAGATATTCGTTTGGACAGAGTTCATGCTCTAATTATTCACTTGATTTTGAATGCGAAGGATCAGGTGAGCCACCAGTCTTCTTTTCCTGAAGAAAATCTTCCCTTTCCCCTCGACTTTATAGTTCAAAAGTAGAAGACTTGCAGTCGATCCTTCTGGCATCCCGTTGTGTTACGGTTTCAGTCAGGTCACTACCCAATAAAAGATTAACGCCGATGCCCTCAATAGCTAATTCTTATCCCCGATTATTTGGTTAACTTAAAGGTTGCACCACAACGTCTGTAATCGGTTTTTAGTTCAACATAGTCTCCTTTTAGACGACTTCAAGTAAGCTTACATGGTGACTGATTACTTATGAAAAGCCAAGACTTATTAGGTCTCTGTGGTACTTGATTAATTGATTTATATCTGCTTTTCCGTGGCACTAGGTGACTAATTTATACCAGAGAAAAAAGCCATTTTTATATGGTCTTATCTACAGTCAGTGACCAAGATCATAAAATGTTAACCAAAATTGTGAACTTCGTTTTTGAGTAGAACATATCGGTCATCGTAAGGCATAATCACAGGAAATTTCGAACGCCCGGATTTTGGCTTATGCATAGGCTGCTTTTGAGGCCGTCTGCAAAAACAGCACTTTATAAAACATGACTACGTAATTAAAATGCATAGTTTCTATTAATTTTATATGTTTTTATAAATTCAAATATATTCTCTAGAAGAGCAGCTTACAAATATCCATTCTTGTATGCATTTGATAGCGAATCACGTCTTCTTTAAATTTTATACTCGGAGAAAGTCTATTTTTCGGTTTTACACAACTTTAAATCAAGACAATACAATGTATATTCAAATGGCATCGTGTATGTTCGGTTGTTACTTCCCCTTGTGAAGTACCCAATGTAGTCTACATTCATTGTAAAATGTTATGAGTACCATATGGTATGTTCTTAATGCTAATGTTAAAGCAACAGCAGATCAGACTCAAAGCTGTTCACATACTAGGTAGTTTTGGCATATTTGAATAATTCATTTATTCCACTTTTGAAAAACTTGGTGGTGGAAATTTGATAAGGTATAAAATTTGCCTATACCTTTCTTTTGAATAGAAATTTTGAAGAAAACATAATTTGCTATAAAATAAATACAATAAAGAATATTTTGCCTACGCTTTCTATAAAATATAATTGAATTCATAAAGGCATCTAAAACCAATAGAATGCGATTTTTGCAGGCGGCCGAAAAGCTGTACATTAAAAAGCCGGCAGCCTGGTCTTTCTGACATATTTTGCGATTGTGTTCCAAGATAATGCATATTAATTATAATTGCACTTAAGCAGTCCTTCCTAATCTAAAGTAAATTTCATATATGCATTTATTTCCCGAGATTGGTTCCTGGCTGTATTTTTCCTCGCAACGCAGTTTTGGTGAACAGGCAGAGACCGATGGCAATACAATTGAGATGATTTGAACTTCCTTAGGTCTTGCTGAGAATAAGTACGCCGGATAGATGTTTTGGGAACAAAGCGCAAGCCAAAAGGCTTATCGCATACAAATCCATGAGGATTGCTCTTTCAACCAAATTTTGAGATACAGGACATTCCTGTCAACAATTCCGGAAAATATCAGAGCAATCGAAGGTGCATAAACGGTTAGTCTAGTGTTAGCTTATCCGCTGGCAGTCATGTATTGACAGGTCGCAAAGATTTGAATTAGAGTGAGCCCATTTCTGCGGTCTGCGACATTTGGCTATTCTGCATAGTTTACAGGTTTTTAGTGAACCACGTGTTCTGCTCTCATATCTGACACCAATTTTGATAGATACATTGGGTTGTTACATTATTTAGGAACTTTGAAAGCAAAACAGTATTGCTATTAAAAGTGCAATTGTAGCTTTGAATGGCTAAAAGTCTTTAGGTTTGAGCTGCGGACTGAAGGATAGATGACATTCCGAATTCCGTTTAGACGGGCGTAATATTTTGTCGAAAGAAAACTAATGAAAATAATCTTCTTTTATTTCTGTTCCAATTAAGTGTCAGTGGAAGTGGCCTCTGGGAAGAAACAGTTCAAAGGCGAAAAGTTGCTCTACTTTTGACCATCGCGTAAGTATTATTAGGCTTATCTATAACCGCTGAATAGGAGAGGAAGTTTTGTGCAAAAAGAGTGTAGTAGATGAAGTAGTAACATCAATAATAGAAGACGTAAATATAGTGGTATTAGTAATAGTAATCGTAGTAAAGAAGTCGATGGGTTCCTCCAACAAAACGTCACTCCTGGTTAAAATTTGCACTTACCACCTGCTGATTTAACTGTCCATATTGACTTGTATTTCGTGCACTGGTTAAGATTAAATTGAAGAGGGAATTTACACAATCAGAAAACGTTTATTGCTTGACAAAGTTGAATCTGCGTCACCTGAATTTGCATTGGATACAGTAGATACGGCATGGTGTGAGAGCTAAGTTCCTCAAAGTGGCTGACGAAATGAAGGCACCTAAAGGAAAAATAAAATATTGGTTGGCAAAAAAGTTTACTTTAGTAAATTATCATATGTCGTTCCAAGCATATCATGTGGGTTACATCAGTACGTACATGAGCATTCGCAGAGGGCTTGGGTGACAAATGCCCAGTATATGGATCAATGAATTCTGATAGAAGCGAAACAGACGACTTCCAGGAGGTAGTTCTGAAGACGAAGAGGCGATCGCTGGATCATGGTGTTTATTGGCCTCGGGTTTCGAATTCTCTCTTGAGCCGAGAGAAAAACAGACAGGATTTGTGCGAAATCAAGGGCTGCCGGATATCCAATAAATTTTTCTATGCTACTTATTATCAAGGAACAAAACTTATTATTATTTTTGCATTGTGCTACAAAAGAATATTACCGTAAGCAAGAAAGGTTTCAAATAAATCTTTTTTGTAACCCGAAAATATGATCTTAGGTCAATGAAAAGCAGATACGGGCAAGTGTTAGGAAACACATTTTTTCCGGGAACCAGAAATTAACTCAGCATTAAAAATTATGTTTGCAAACTTATTAAGTTTTTTCCCATAGGACGCAATAATAAACTTTTTTACCAGTATTTTGTTTTACTACCGCGAAAATAGGGCCCAGTAACAAAATACGTACAAGAAACTGTGGAGAAGGATGCCTAGAACAACCCATGCTAGAATGGCAGCATGCCATATCATACTTTTTCCGCTACTCCGGGAACACAATGGGCAGAAGATTAGCATTTTTCGCATAATCTTAGTACATATTCGGCCACTATTTTGTACATTTGCAATCTTAGAACGGGGTATTTAATTAAAAATATATAGCGAACAACGCTCCAATATAAAGCGAAAGGTGGGTTAAGAAAATATATCACTTATTTTCAGGGAAGTCAAAAAACGGTCAAAGTTCCACATTTTTACTAAGCCTTGAAAAAGGCAACGTGCGCATATATTTGCCAGCTCTATAGCTACTTAAAACCTTTTTAATGAGGTACCATATTATAGAAAATTTGTAATTGATCTTGGGCGTATGAATGGTCGATAGCTGTTGTGGATGTTCATTTTCCTCTGCAACGAGTTTTCATGTTTGCGTGAATCTGCAAATATGACGCAAACTGTCATTCACATTAGAAAGAATACCGTAAAACGCACTATTTCTCAAGTTACTTTTAAGAAATATCTTATTTTGAAGGTTTCGATAAACACATAGAAAGTAATCTAAGTTTATGACCAATCGCCTGAAACCCTGAAAAATTTTTAGGCATTCACTGGTATTTCAATGACTAAATGACACTAATTTTCATCGAATCTCAAAAATGGTAATAAATAAATTTGGCGAAAGGAAAGTACTCGTACTGAAAATAAAATCGCAGATTTAAGAGTTCAAATGAAAATTATATTTAAATTTCTTAGTCACGGTTACAGCGATTTACCATGTTTTCGAAATATAGTACATTTTGATCATGTTGGTATTTTTAAGTGAAGTAATATTACATTTACTATTACCCTTAATTTTTAAATTTGCAAAGCTTTGTTCATTATTCTTTCAAGGCATTCGTGTATTCGTGAGTGCCGGTTTGTGATGGAGTATCAATAATTCGAAAAGTATGGCATCTTGTCTGAGATAGGGCGCAGGCTGTATTTCAGGAAACGTACTTACGGAAATTGAGACGATCAGGGCTCAGCAACTAAAACTTTGCACATGTAATGTATTTACGTAGCTTATTCCGGAAAATAAAATGTACTATTAAGTCAGATTTTATAAATAGCTATATCAGTCAAAATACTTACAAACTTCAGAGAAAATCTTCGTTACCTTTTATTCCAGAGGTTTCTCATGCTAATAGCTATCCTAGGCTACGTTTGCCTATCCGCGAGTGTTGCTTGTTTGAGAAGAGATCAATCTAAACTCGGGCGTGTTACCACACGGAATTTCTCGAATTTTAAAATTGATTTTATTCTTTATGTAAATCAGATTAGGCAAGGTCCAAGAAAGTGTGTTAGCTTTAGAAACCTAAATGGTTTATCGATTTTAAAAAATTCGACTTGCAGAGCTTCTGATGCTGGATTCGAGTAAGAATCCGAAAAGTCAGGCCAATAAACTTCTTGTTCCAACGACCGCATTTTATCCTCCTGAAGTGCTTCATGTAACTCGCCTTTTCATTTGTGTCGGTTCTCTTAACATATACAGTAGATTGCCTAACTAATTAAATGTCTATATCATAATTTGAGGTAGTAGCAGGGCAGGCATTTTAAGGTGAAAGTTCTGTTTGTTGTATTAAATTGATGAACAAAAAACTGTTTAATAATAAAGAGATCACTTCAGATCAGTTTATTCAAGGGAAAATGGGGCTTAATGGGGCAAAATCAGACGATTCTTGCTATCCAGGAATTTCCCTACGTTATAACAAGCTACAGGTCAAAAAATTTGCTTTTATGCGCAGTACTATGAATTAAAATTAATATAAGCCGAAAAAATTGAAATATATACCTTCGGAGAACGGAAAATTTTGTTTTGTTTTCATGAACATCAGTTGAATGCAAGTTTGAGAGCTTACATTGTTTTAGGAAAAATGATGACATATTTAGTTTAAAAAATCTAGTTTTACAAAGTTATGACGTTTTGTACCAAAAAACGCTGTAATAGGCTTCTGTGAATGTACTTTGTTTTACCACACCGATAGTTAGGACCTTAAACGCACATATATACGAGACGCGAGGATACACAGAGACTTTTCACAGTCACGGCGTACGCGAAGCTGTGAAGACAATTTCGGTCTGCAGTTGATTATAAATGAATAACGAAACTTGAAACGGAAGGGGCAGAAAATTCACAATTTATCACAAAATCTGAATATACATTTGGTCACTCACTTGTGTGTTTGAAAGTTTAGAACTAGATTGAGAAATAAGCAAAGATATCGAAAAACGCTCCAATAGAATAAGAAAAGAGAGTTCTTTAATTTTCAACGGAAATTGTATCCCTACTTTTCAGGAAATCGCAAATTTGGTCAAACGGTCCCAGTTTTTTCTTGACTTTCCTCTGAAAAACGTTCATTACGCAGGAATTCGACAGCGAAACATCTTATTAAAGCACTTTTTAAAAAGGTAACTCAGTAAAGAAATTTTTAACTAATTATAGGCATATATTTTCCTAGCTTTTGCTGTGGACGTTCATTTTTCATGGCAGCGAGTTTTCAGGTTTGTGTGAGTCCACAAATATGACCCAGATGGCCATCTGCATTAGAAAGAATGCCCAAAAAGTCACTGCTTCGGTAAATGCTTTTAAGAAATATGTTATTTTGAGGGTTTTACCAAACACATCGAACGGAATGTACGCTTATGGGCAGTCGACTGAAGAGACTGAAACTCGTAAAGAATTCACCTCATCTGCAACTCATCGTAATAGAAAACCCAAATATTTATAGAGAAATTTAACAATATGTTTATATACACCAAATGGTACGTTAACGATTGCACCTGACGATTCTAGTTACATTTATTAGTCATCGACCGACCTGTGAACATGTAAGCTTATGAAATATTATTTTCCTGTGACATCCCTATCGGCGCAGTGAAGCAAAAAATCTGCTTGCATTGGTCAAACGCATCTAAGACAATGTACAAACGGAAGAAAAACTACCAATTCTTGTGAAATGGTGTTGGAATATACACTTTCATGTAAGGCTGCTTGATGTCATACTTTAAGTTGCGCTTAATCTAGAGGTAAATGTATGTGCAAAACTCTGAAAAAGCCTATTTTCAAAATTAATTCGGCTTTTTCTCCTTTATTCACTCGTTTAATTGCATGGATAGGCTTCCTATACATTTACAAATTCAGTTTACTCAACTAGGTAAATTTTTCACATTTTCGTAATCCGTACCTATTCTTAAAAAATTAGCACTTCTAGACAATGTAATGTTAATTTGTAAACCACAAAAAGCTATATATTTCCTAACGATCGGTTCTTTATTGATGTAAATTTTGGTGGACGCAGTGTACGCTGATTTCGCGAAACGGGCTTTAACTCATGAAATCTGATGGATGTCATGAGTTAGGACAACTACTGTACAAACTGGTATGTTTACGATTGAACCTGAGAATTCTATGTAAATCTCTCCGTTACTGACCGATCTGTCAGCATGTGACCTTATGCAACTTTTATTCCATGTGACGTCCTTGTCGGCGCAAGCAAGCGAAAACCTGTTTGTCTTCGTCAATTTTTATGCACGAATCGTAAGCTGTTTGTTACAATCGATCCTACAGATTGCAATTGCTATTGAATGCTATTTAAGTGGAAACTTCACTAAGGGTCTATTTACACGGGAAATTCTGCGTGTGCCCATTTATTCACTCGTTTCTTGCAGGGACAGGCTTTTGGTACGTCTAAAACCTAGGTTTACCAGGTAATAGCGATTTTTGACTTTTTCGGAGCTCTCCGAGTTTCGAAAAACGTTGGTGTTTCTAAAAAACGTAATCCTACTATTAGCATTTCTCGAATAGTTTCCTGCACTATTATTAGTTAAAGGCGTTGAAACATTCGTTGGCACCGGTCAGCGAGTGATTAGCAATCTTTTGTGAGTTTTGGCCTTTTGCATACACCAAGTACGCTGTTTTGCACATTCCACTTGCTTCATGAACATTGGCAAACGCGCAGTGTTCTGTTTTGGAAATGAAACCCCAACAAAAGATTTACTTTTTCGCGCTTGAAAGTATTTGCTGTCCGTGGAAAATTCAAAAAGGACCGAGGGTAAATATTACTTTCGAAACTGAAAGCAGGAAAAAGTTTCCGGAAGGTTCTAATACCGGGTATAAAGATTCTAGGGCCATATTGATTACATAAGGCATCCTGGTGTTAGATTATTGATGGACAGCAATCGCACTATCCGGGTCAGAATTTTGGAAGAACGAACGAGATTTAAAGGAAGCTTCATCTAACTGCTCGTAGCAACCATCGCAACGCATAAATGTTCGACCTACAAACCTGGCCTCTTGCAATTAAAAAGGCACGGTAAATAAGGCTTCGTGTGTAATTTCCACAATGCGCGTTCACACCTTTTTTGTCTCGAAAGTGTTATGGAAATAGGGTAAGGTCAATAAGTCAAGTAGATCCTGAACATCATTAAGTGGGTAATTCGGTGGGACTGGGTAATGTGGTTCCCGGTAGGAGAGGTAAATAGGAACAGGTGACATTGCGCTAAATTTCGGGTGGGATAACTAGTCCCAGGCCCTAAGAATAAGCCTAACCCCAGTTTTATCCGTAAGCTTATATTAATCTCTAACCCCAACTTTAACCCTAAGCCTAAACCTCCCTTAATCCTAACCCTAATTTTAACATCAATTAAAACCCTTATCTTAATCCTAAACACAAAGCGAGGCGTATTGCGTGGTAGTCCCTGTCCTGCTGGAAGGACACATAAACTAACCTTACTGGTAGTTTTTTACGTCCTAGCTTGGTACGCATATACTTTATTGTCAAAAAAAATAATTATGCGGTCAAAATAGACTCAGCCAAGAAAAGTTATGATCGAGTACCATGAGAGCTCATCTGTTTTCACCTGTTAAACTTAAAAAAACGGTTGCGTAAGATGAGATAGTTAGAGTTATCAGAGAAATGGCAGAATACCAAGCCTGATTAATCTCCATCCAGCGTTGGAACTAAAGTGTGCGTATATCAGAAGGAGTGATTGCATTAGGCTGTTTTTGTTTCGAATTAATGCCCCCATGCAGCCAATTTCCATAGAACTCACAAGCCAAAGCAGTAGCAACTCATCTGAATAAACTACTTAGATAAAACCGGCGCAAAAATATGATCATGGAGAACGAATGGCGCCAAATAAAAGTAACTGACACCGCTCTGGCTCGATTCTATAGTCAGCCAAAAATCCAAAACCCAATAGCCTATTGCGGCCAATCGTTGCCGTAAAAGGCATTCCCGTCTATAATTTGGCAAAGTGGATCCACTCAAAACTGAAGTTCCTTCAAGGCGATTCGACTACATCAGTTCGATTAGCCTCACGATTCCTCGTAGACCTCTGGTGTCGGAGGATTCAATCGGATGAAATTATGGTCTCCATCGAATTTGGCACACGAATTATTGTGCAAGAGACTTGAGGAGGCATGTGAAGAGGCTCAGAGAACACTCAACGTTTAGCACTTGAAGCGACTATTCGCATTTTTACAAAAAGCTTAATTAACTTTTGTTGGAAAAGCCTACGAGCTTCCCGGTCTCCGGTTTAATGGCAGAACTTGTCCTACAGCAGCCAGAAAGGACCATCTTCATCCGGCATGAACCAGTCTTTGGTAGAAGTTTTTCTATCGTCAGAAAAGAAACCATGTTACGTTTCCATAACTTGCTCTACGGAATCTTCCCTGATATGCAATTCAAGAAGGAACGAGGACAAGAGTATCAGATGCCTTTCCTGAACATATTCGTCAGGTGAACACCTGACGGTGAAATGTAAACAGCGGTTACTGCAAGGCGACGAACGTCACGCAACCCTCCGGGGTTAATAAAAAAAGTTGTGCGGGATTCAGCTTCAGTGCAGTAGGTCGGAGGAAAAAGTGCACGAGTCCCGATATCTTTGTGATTAGTTTATGCGAAATGCCTATCAGAAGATGTTTGCAAGCCAATATCTATGCGTTCAGCCCCGAAGGACCCAAACAGAACCACAGTCAATGAAGTGAAACGCTCCATCATGCTTTAAGAACGTCTGAGAAACGACCGAGCGCATTCCTACGGAACTATGCGATGGAAATCCACAGCGGCTCAAAGTTGCCATGCGTTGCAGAGTCCTTAAAATTAAGGACCGACTAAATTCCAAGGAGCTATCTGGGGTAGTGTACCACATCCCATGCCTAAACTTTCCTTTTAACTACATAGGTCTGACTGAATGTACGCTCGAATCACGCATACATGAGCATAAGCTGGTGTGGTGACGGGGCGACGAATTATCGAAAGAGGCTGTCCGTCTCAATGAAACGGGCAATATTTTCAGCTTCACAGCCGTCAAGTTACTCGCTCAGGCAAGAAGTAAGAAGAGACGAGAATTGATAAAATCCTGAGCCTCGGCTGGGAAAGCAATTTATCGATTTTTAATTCTGGCGAGGACATACAGAGACCGGCGCAGTCACCTTCAGACTGGCATCAAAAGTGGTAGTTGGCTTCTACCCCGTTCGAGCGTAGTCTTTATGCGTTTGCTACCAGCTTTAACGTGGGAGTTCTAAAAGTCGGAATAATAAACGAATTGTTCCGGTGCTCGACTGGCATTCTTATTTGCTCACACTATTTGGCTAGTGTTTTGTTGCAGGTAAAGTGGTGGGACACGGGCACGGAAACCAGCCGTATTACAGGTGGTTTTACCCTACCTTCTTTGGTGGTTTCATTTCAGGGTTGGGGTTAAATTGAGGGTTGATGCTAAGGCTGGTGTCAGGGTTGGGATATGACGTAGGAATAGACACCGCCCATGCATGCGGTGCTGGCCCATCATAAACCGAATTTTTACCCGTTCTAAGCAGAAAACTCCGAAAAATAATGCCAGGTCTTCTAACCTCCATGTTCGCACCTTGTACATGTTCGCGTTCCTCGCTTGCTCATCTGCATAAAACAAAGCGAATGACTCTCTTTTGCCTTGCGATCTGTCCAAGATAAACTAAAGATGGAAGTTGAATAGGGAAAAGGGTTCCTCGTAGAAATCTCAAGATACATGCGATAGGAAATCCACACAGGTAGTAGGGTTTTCAACCGGATGTGGAAAGCCTCACTGACATGTAAAGCTGCCCTTAACTAACCTCCAGGTGAAGGCTGATAAAATTTTCGAATCCATCATAGGTCGAGCTGTCGTTTAAACTTTTGAGAATGCTATTGCTTTGCACAAGCCAAGTGGCACTACTTAATCCTTACCAGCTGTCATGTGTTTGCTTATTTCACACTTCAGTTTGAAGACCCGAAACGTGAACTAACAGTCTTCGTGTACAGTTTAAAATTCTTAGCACATGCGTTTGAACCTGAGCAACTCCTCAGCCAGTACTTCGTTCGGACGTTAATTAGCACAAGTGAACAATATTCCTCCCATCTGCTCCCACAAACTCGCATCGGCGAATGATTCCAGGTGTAGTGGCTCTTACATTAGTTATCGAAAACTCAGAAGTCAGGACCACAAACTCGGTCATCTGGAGACGACAGCTGCAGCCGACTTGACTGTTCTGATAGAGCTTATTGCACGGCCTACTTAATGTTGAATGGGTAAAATGCAGACGGCTCATCGAGGTCGCTGCAGTGAGATGACATGAAGTTGAGGTTTTAGGAACCGTTAGGAAGATGTCCGCTGTCCGGTCCGACTAAATTGACTGCTTTCAGAGGCGCGCCATTCTCGCGGGCATGTCGAATTCCATCGTATCCTGCGATCTGGTTCACTCTCAGTTCTCAAAGAATCCTGGAGTGCTGGCTTCCCCTCAGTTTCCCTTTTCCTGGGTTTCACGCATTTGTAACAGCCTCCTAAAAGGATAAAAAACCAACCTAAATGCCAAAAAGTGTGAAGTACAAATAACGTACTCCGTTTTGGCATGACGGTAATTTTAATCAGACAGGTGTATTTATCAAAGTAAGATGGTTGGCAACTTGAAAGTTCACAAATCAGAAGACCGGAAGGCAGTTTAGTTGATAGCTTTACCGAGGCGATGTAGAATACACGCAAAACAACAAGCAGTATCAACCAACGCAAGGCCAGCCGATTTATTCTTCCTTCAGACGCGAAGTGTGATAGTTGCGACCAATCGATGAAGACATAAATATCGATCGACGTCATGGCGGCCCAAGCCGGCGGCCGAGTCCCGCGTGTGGGCGGAGGTTGTCATGCATGGGTACAAAAGGCTTGGCCGGCGAAGGCGACATGAGTCAGAGGCGGCGCTGACGACCGTGAAAGCGAGTGGTTACCTGGGTGCTACTAAAGTGTAGTAGAAGAAGGGAAGGCGTATATTGTCCCCTGGCAGGATGTGGAAACAGTAACCGCCCGTAATGTAAAGGTGGCTTTACTCCGAATCTCATGGAATGAGTGTTAAGGTTAGGTTTAAGTTTACGGTCAGGGTTAGGGTTAGGACATATGAATAGTTAACCCTCTTTGAATTTAGGACAATGCCACCTGTATTACGTGGGGGCGGGGTTTGTATTGCCATATCCTGTCGAGAAAGGGTCATATAAACAATTCCGACCCCAATAGATAACTTGAAGCGAATTTGTAGTTTAGACAAAACAACCTCGTGAAAAATGTCGCTCGCGATGGGAACCTACTTATGTAGTTGCTACCAATGTAACTTACAAGACATCTAAATATTTCAATTATTACGCATCTCAGAGCAATGGGTCTTCTGGCTCGAATAGTTGAGATCACAGGTAGGTGGTCACGTACGAGTTCGAACAGTGATTAAGTAAATATGGGACAGTGTCTTTGTCTGGCCATCTATCGCAGCAACTTAAACCATTTGGAAAGACCTTCATGTTTTTATTCGGTGTGAACGTGTGCACAAGCCGCCGGAATCACCCTTCCATGTGCTTGCACGCAGCACCAAGACCTGCCGGATTCTTCGCGGTGACGAGTAGGAAGTGGGCAGAATCAAACGGGTCAAGGCTGCTGTCGCAGATGAACCACCGGACCTGCCACAAGGATAAAAATGTGCTGACCCCCAACGCATGTTCCTCTACCTCATCTTTCCTACTCTCTTCTCCTTCGCCTCCCCTGCCCTCTATCCCACCGCCCCGCATACTTCCTCTCCCTAAATTTCCACAGAATCCAATGGCAAGCTCAGCCTCCTTCACCACCGCAACAGCATGCCCTTAGCCCTCTCCAACTCGCTCCCCTGCTTATATCCCTCGCAGTGGACGCCACGTCCACTTCCCTGATCGTTTAGTTACGAAATTCTTCTAGACTTATGCATAACTTTCGGCATCGTTTTACATCAACCTCCGGTTTCGGAAGGGGCCACTGTGCTGATGTACCAGACTAATTTACCTTTAACAATCTCATCACGTTTACTTTACTGTACTGCTTGTTTTGACGTGACGAACACAACGCTGTAAGTCCATCCACGCGTCGCTTGCGTAATACACCGTCAGATCATTGGACATTTTGGATATTCACTTTATCTACCTACTGGTTAGAGTTCGTAAGATATCGTTCGTTAATTCGTGAGAATAGTATTGCCTACGTTATATCTCCCAGCTCCCAATAAACTAATTTGCTTGTTGTTCAGTTCAGAACTGCACTGTACAGCTGACCTGCATGTACAAGGCGGGTCCTGTAGCTAACTGAGAAGAGTGCACTTCAGCTCGCTAGATTTCCAGACGGCAGCCTCGATTTTTCAACAGTTTCTGAGGATTCCATTGGGGTTACTTTCTAACAGATAAAACTTATTCATTCTGACATTTAGCCCAGACTTCCAAAAAACTAATAGACGGGTTAAGAACTTCCAGCGAGGGTACTGAAAAACGTAACGGATTTTTAACTGCATGGGTAAGTTGGAGGGCCACGCCCTGTATGTTAGACTGCATAATTATATATCCTTTACGTAAGCAGTTGAGGCATTACGCAGAAGGCACTTTGGTCTCGGATAATTTTTTTTTTATAGCTCGCGGGTTAAAAAGAGACGCGACGGCAATCACATTTGGCATTGCAATTTAGATAAACATGGGGAGCCCAGACTGCTACTATATATTTTATAACATGAACACAACACTCCGGGTGAACGTTTTGTGTGATTTGAATACACTTCTATTAGCTAAGAGTAAAAAGCGGCATAAGGAAACGGTCTCGAAAGGGTCACCCTTGTCAGGAAAGACCGTGTTTGTGGGACACGAAACATGCCACAAATGACAGCAACTGCTCCTTTGAATCAGTTGTACGCAGTGGCGCCAACATTTCAGCGGTTTACAGTTTGAAGTCTGTTTTAAAATCATGCAATAGTGAAACTTATTTGCATGTAGCAAGTACCAACCCATTTTGTTGTTTCGCAAGTGTCCCAGGTGTATACTCCATCCTTCAAGCAGGAAATTTCAACGACAAACACCTCCCAGATTATGCTAAGACTATTTACGTAGCATACAAAGGGCTTTAATGGCCATCCCTTGTTTCGGTCAGTAATGTTCTATTATGCGAAGACTGTAAATTAAAATTAAAAAGTCAAAATGAGATTCACGTAGTCTGTCGTGAGCCCAAACGAGCTAAGTTAATTGCATTCTCATGTGACCTCGAGTGATCCTGACGGCTACCGATGGATCATAGCTCTCGCCTCAGCTAGTAGAGTATCAGGCTCAATAATCGACTTACTTTGATCTTACCTCTCGATCCCTCCCAGTCCGGCTGACGACTTCAACGAAAAATGAAGTAGTAATCCTGGTCTCGGTTAGAAAATACTCTCCTTTTATTCGCTTTACGGTTCTACTATCTACAATCTAATTTATGGTGTGCTTTCTGGAAGAAAGTCAGAGTTACCACCTCGAGTACACTAAGCAGAGTATGCGGCATACAGCAAGCTGGGCTGGTAACTGCTGGAGACGTGGATGCTTGACACCAACTTCATCGTCGATCTACACCTCTGTTATCACGCGCTACGCCCACACAGCCAGGTGGTGCGGTCCACTTCCCGGTCTTTCTGGAGGAACCTCGGACTCACCGCCTCGAGTGCATAAAGCAGAACAAAAGCCATGCATATGCGTCACAGAAGCCTTCTCGTACACTTATACGTACTCTATGCCCTTTCCGGATTCTACATTAATGTTCTCCCTGGAGAACTTGTGGTGGTATGACGACAAGTCCTGCTTGGTCGGCGTCTGGACGACTGGCAATGATGTGTCGGCTGGTAGCCAGCCTTGACAGCTGTCTACCTGACTGGTGCGGCCGTGGATGTTGTCAGCCCATCCGCGAACAGCATAAAATGGGCTATGTGCATGTACTAATGCCACGCGTTCGACTGAAATGTCTGGCGTGGTCTAACGGTTGTACAGGATTGGATTAGGGGGATTTCGTAATTTCACGAAGATCCCCTTATCCATTGAGATAGCTGGTTTTTAACAGACGTCGTCCCCATGCTTTAATGCCCTGTCTGCTTGATAACCATGCTGAAGGCTCAGATTAATGCATACGCCAAAGAAGTTAGTATTTGAAGAATATGGAAACCGCGGTCGTGCGCAAACATTTGGGATCGGCATAAAATGTGACTCAGTAAGCAAAAGCCAAAAAGACCTATGAAACTCCAGAAATACAACTCTTCATCCTCTTTACTGTTTGCTTACTGAATGCAGCAGGATGCCATTAACCCAAGCGTATAATGACGCAGATTTTGCACAAATATACTTTCATACATCCAGCTCCAGTCTATAACCAACCGTTAGTATTCCTCCTCTTTCCCCTGCGAAGGGGTTTTCATCCATGAATCAGACACCACTCCGTTCCGCCTTAGGATTCGACAGGAGGAAGGCCTAGCAACGACTGAGACACCACCGGTAAGGGGGAGATTCGGGACCTCGAGGGAATCAGTGACGGAGGAGTTGCAGTTGGTAACATCAGCATCCCTACTAACACTGATCTAGCTACTTTAGAAACTAAATAACTTAAAAAGCATACACGGCGAACAGTTTAAAGGATACGAACGAATATTTAGACATGTGAATTCGGAAATCTTAAATATTATATTCGCATTACGTCCAGGAGTTTAAGGAAAACAAAGAGAGGGGTAAATATTTTGGAGAAGAAAAAGCAGAAGAAGAAGAAGAAGAAGAAGAAGAAGAAGATGATGATGATGATGATGATGATGATGATGATGATGATGATGACGATGATGATGATGATGATGATGATGATGATGATGATGATAGATGATGATGATGATGATGATGATGATGATGATGATGATGATGATGATGATGATGATGATGATGATGATGATGATGATGATGATGATGATGATGATGATGACTACGTACGACGACGACGACACGATGATGATGATGATGCATGATGAGGACGAATAAACATAGAAGAAAAGAAAAGAAACGTATGGAGCAGTAGTAGCAGTAGTAGTAGTAGCAGTAGCTAGCAGTAGCAGAACAGAAGAAACATTAGCAGCATAAGCAGGTATTGAGCAGTAGTAGTAGCAATAGTACTAGTAGCTAGTAACGTAGTGTAGTAGCAGTGCAGTAGCTGCTGTAGTAGCAGTAGTAGTAGTAGTAGTAGTAGTGGTGTAGCAGTCAGTAGCAGTAGCAGTAGTAGCGTTGTAGCAGTAGTAGCAGTAGTAGTAGCAGTAGCAGTAGTAGAGATGAGCTTGGGAGTGAGTAGCAGCTATAGCAGCATTAGAGAGCAGTAGTAGCTTGCAGTGCCATTATTGAGTAGCATTAGTAGTAGTAGTGGCAGTGGGTGGTAGTAGTAGTAGTAGTAATGAGTAGTAGTGAGTAGCATTAATTAGTGAGTTGCACCAGCTAGTGAGCACTGCTATTAGTAGCAGTAGTAGTAATTATTAGTAATGTAGCGTTAGTATTAGTAGTAGTAGTAGTAGTAGTAAAAGTAGTAGTAGTAGTTGTAATAAGAGTAGTAGCAGTAGTAGAAGTATGAGAAGTAGTAGTAGTAGCAGTATTAGTAGTAGTAGTAGTCGTAGTAGTATTATTAGTAGTAGTAGTAGTAGTATTAGTAGTAGAAGTAGTAGTAGTAGTAGTAGTAGTAGTAGTAGTAGAAGTAGAAGAAGTAACAGTATTAGTAGTAATAGTTGTAGTTGTAGTAATAGTAGTAGCAGTAGTAGTATTAGTAGTAGTAGTTGTTGTTGTTGTAGTTGTTGTAATAGTAGTAGTAGTAGTAATAGTATTAGCAGTAGTAGTAGTAGTAGTAGTCGTCGTAGTTGTAGTTGTAGTAATAGTAGCGGTAGTAGTAATAGTAGTAGTAGTAGTGGTCACTCAGCAAGCAGCAAAGTACGGTGCACAAAGCAGCAGCAGCTGCAGCCGGGCAGCCGCGTTGTCTGCAGCCAGCAGCAGCAGCAGCAGCAGCAGCAGCAGCAGCGCAGCAGCAGCAAAGCAGCGGAAGCGCGAAAGCAGTAGCAAGGAAACAGTGTCAGAACAGCAGCAGCTTGAAACGCCCACGGCAGTCAAGTAAGCAACAGCCACAAGGCAGCAACAGCAGCAGCAGCAGCAGCAGCAGCACTGCAGCAACAGCAGTCAGCAGCCGCAGCAGCAGCTTCAGCAGTCCGCCCACTATAGTCAGCAGCACCAGCACAGCATAGCAATAGAGCAGCAGAAAGAGCAGCAGCAGCAGTCTAAGCAGCACACTAGCAGCAGCAGAAACAGCAGTCATATCAGGGCCAACAGCAGCAGCGAGCAGCCTGCAGTCACTGCGATCATGTTAACAGCAGCAGCGAGTAGTAGCAGTAGTAGCATAAAAGTATCATCAGCACATTACTAGCAGTAGCAGCAGCAGCAGCAGCAATAATTAGGCACAGCAGCAGCAGTAGCAGGTCGCAGTAGCTAATTAACAGTAGCAGCAGAAACAGCAGCTGTACTAGCAATAGCAGCAGCAGCTGTAGCCAGATCAAGCAACAGCAGCAGCAGTAGCAGCAGCAGCACAACTAGCAGCAAAATATCATTAGCAGCAGCAGCAGCCAGCAGCAGCAATACTTCAGCAACAGCAGCAGCAGCAGTAGCAGCAGTACAGCAGTTGTTACTGTTGGTTGGTTGGTATCAATCAGTAGCAGCAGTGAGCATCTCACTGGTAGCAGCAGTGATAGCAGCAGCAGCAGCAGCAGCAGCAGCAGAGCAGCACCAGCAGCACATAGTAGAGAGCAGTAGCAGTAGTAGTAGTAGAAGAAAGCGGTGGAGTAGCTTAGTAGAAGTTATAGTAGTATTAGAAGAAGTAGTAGTAGCTGAAGTACACAGTATAATAGCAGTGGCAGTGGCAAGGAAGTAGCAGTAATAGCAGTAGTAGCAGCATTAGTAGTAGCTGTAGCAATTCAGTAGGCTAATATTAGTAGTAGTAGTAGTAGTAGTAGTAATATTGGGGTGATATTAGTATTAGTGCGGTATAGTAGTAGTAAAAGCAGTAGTAGTAGTTGTAATAAGAGCAGCAGAAGTATGAGAAGTACCACCGAGTAGTCGGGGGTTTCCGGACAATTTGAACGGACAAAGTTGTTGGAGTAGGACCCATCGTTGTGGGAATTTGGTTGCGCGAAAATAGTGAATGGCGTCTAGAGGTGCAATTTTCCGGCTACCGTCTGGAAGACAGCGGTCGTGTAGAGTGGCTTGCGGTAGTACTGATTCAAAGGTGCGCTTGTCCATCCACTCCTTAGCTCACACCAGTTTATTGTGTCTCGGTGACGACGGCGGATGAATTTACTTCATGTCATACTTTCGACGCAATCACCTACAACACCGCTAGCGCCGCCCGCTCGGTGCTTCGGCTTATTCGTCAATCAAGAGCCTCTAAATTTATAGCTACCGAAGGTTAAATATTATCACACCCACAAGACGCCAACGCAAGTCCTAAGTAAGAGCCAAACGGCAGCCTCCCACCGATCCCGCCGGTTATTGTCTAACTACAGACCCGCGTCGCGTCACTCTCCTAAAACGAACCGACATGGCAATGCGTTTTTCATCAAAACGCCTACAAATGCCAGCCGTGAACATGCCCAACGCGAACCATTACCTCAAGCCCTCCTCAACCCGAACGCTAAAACACCCGCCACACAAAACTGATTTTTGATGCCCTTATAAATTCAGAAACATACTTTATATAAAACGCACGCCTCATAAATATTCATTCTTGTTCTCATTTTGGTAGCAACTTACGTCTTCATAAATTTTTATATTTGAAAATAGCATATATATCTATATCAATTCCCTGAATAATTTTAACCCGAACTGGAGACTGCGCCTGATTTTGTGGCTCTCAAAACCACATGCGCCGCACATACTCTTTCATGCGCATTTCGGGTCTCACAGGAAAGATTTCTATACGATCGCCCACAAACTTTTTCCAACAGATGGGGACCATGTTGTATACTTTGATAGTAGCATCAGCACAAACGCACGAACATTTCCACGATCTTACAAAACTAGCATGGCCTTCGCGTAGAAATCATCTTTAAAACCGAAGACACCCCTTCTTTTCGTAGAGAAAGAATATTTATATACGTATTTTCTATAAAATATACTAAATTTATAAGGGCATTGAGAATCAGGAGAGAAAATGCACGCTAAGCCTGAAAGGACTTTTCGCTTCTTTTGCAGGGAGCCGGAAAGGAGGCTCGTTCAAAGGCGACATCCCGAACTGACCGACAGATACCAATAATGCTACAACTCTACTCTGGAATTAATCTTTTGAAATAGAAAAACGCATTTTTGCCAATTTCGGCTAACTTTTCAATGAAATAGCAGCCCTACCGTAGCGTTCTTTCCATACACTCGACATTTTGCGTCCACAAGACCGGGACAGCTTGCGGACGTTGGCTTTACATCTTTCTAGCAGCCTCCGCTCGAAGTGGGGGTGTAAGTAGTGGTCTTCTAAACCAGGACTTCTATGTCATCCCAAAGAGGTGCTGGGCCTCAATACGCGTCGCATTTGGTTGAGTAAAAAGGGCCCAAAATTAGGGTGGATCGCTAGCGGCATTGCATGCCACCCTCTCGTACCAGAGCTTTGTGTAGGGAGTGCGGAGTCGAAGCGTTGCAGTTGGTAGAGCATAAAGCCACACAGCACTGCCTGGGCATAGTTTTCACATCGCAGAACCCTAATAATGCAAGAGGAAATTGCATTCCTCCGCTTCGCTCTCCCTCCCCTCCCCCATTCAACAACCGGTTGATGCATTCAGCACAGCATCACTAGAGTCAGGAGACGATGTAATCCATCGTCATGCCCCAGGAACCTGGCGGTGCGATCGTTTCCATGGGAGTTAACCCAACGTGGACACACGTACGCTTTGTCTCACACTCGACTCCTGTTGAAAGGAGGGAGGAGGGCTTTGGGGCAGACTCATCTGACGAGTAGGTTTGCTTTTTGCGTCTTCTCTGGCTGCATCCTCCATGTTCGCACCACCAGGTAGCCGAGGGTCCTTACTGAGACGGACATCCAGCGTCGTCTTTGCCCACGGACGCCAAACTCTACCCTCTCTACGAAAAGCTGGCGGTCGCTGCTGCCCAGTGCCGCTGTTGGCATCCTTACCGACAGCTCGCAAACATTGTAAGCCTCCTACGCAGCAACTCACGAGCGAGATTTGCCAACCGCGCTGAACTACTCTGTCACTCACGATTACAGACGCTCTCGATGTGAGCTCTCGTGATTTTTCAAGTTGGCTCTTACTATGACTCGCCCAGTCCGAAGCTCCTATCGGCCTAAAAGTTGCTGATCCATTCTCGAATCCACCATCCGAGATCGCAGAAGGGTCGAGAGATCCGGACGCATTTCAGGAGCAGAGCTTTGTAAAACGTAGCTCTCTGTCACTCTGAATAGTCTAGTCGGCAATTGCCCAACACATCTGGGTCTTTCTGTGCGGATTTTCGCCGTGTATATACCGTTGTTCGAGCGGTTGATTTGCCGTCAGAACTCAACTAAATCACTTCGCGAACAACCGCAACCAACCGTCCAAAGCGGAAGTTTCTGCTTTTGGCATAGCAGAATAGCGTGCACTTCAGTTTGCGCAAACGTTAACCAAACGGGCTCTCTTACTTTTCGCCCACGAGCCACATCCCAGCGCTGACCGGTTTCAAATCATTCCTCTCGCAACTGCGTCGATGCTGTGAAGAAAGTCTTCTCAAACCAGTCCAGTAGCAGCATGTGCGTAGGCTGCAGGTTGCAAAGTCAGCAAACCACTTTGCACGTGCTTCCATACCGAAGGATAAAGTTCACTATTCTCCTTTTTCTAATGGCGGATTTGGGGTTTCAACTAGTTATGCTAAGGAGGCGCATCTCCAACGTACTTATCCTTGAGCACGCTACCTTCCTGGTCTACGAGTGGTGACAGAACACGGGAATAGGAACCCGCCTTTAGTGCGAATGAACAGTGTGGTTAAAGGTTAGGGTTAGAAACAAAGTTTAGGGTTAAAGTCTTTGGTTTGTTACGCCGACTACGTGCCCTTCCTCGAAAATTTTACCGCTGCGTCACACCCGCATGACCGCGTTGCTGCTATTCCCATGTCTACGGAGAGCCTAGGCGAGCCACGACCAGGCCCGATCACCCTGTTCCGACGTGCGTGGAGTGGAGTGCGGTTAAAAGCGAGCTGCCGGACTTTTGGATTGCTCAGTCGACGACCTACGACCGTTTCGCGTATTATACGATCAAGACCCATCCCGACTACGTTTGCAGCTGAACGGTTGCTGCGTACGCTAATCAATCGCCTCAAACCAAACTCGGAAAATCACAACCGGAACCCCAGTCTTCCCGCTCGCCTTTGAGGCTCACTCCGAGCTCACCAGCGGCCGCAGCCGTGAGTCTAGCCGTCGCCAGATGATCATACCCAACCACAGGTTGTACACCATCCGGGAACAAACCCGCAACCCGTTGATCGAAGTCCAACTTTCTAACCATTGAACCATCGTGCTCGATAAGTTCTGGTTGCCGTTTAAATTCGCAATTCGCGGGTCTGATCCTCAGAGTGATGCACCGCCTGGGGTTGGGTATGACTGGCTGGCGACGGCTTATAAGCCAGAAATGACCATTCCAGCCTCCTTGTCTTTGACGGCAATATTCCATCTCGCCGAAAACGTATCCGGCCTGGGGAGGTGTGAAAATAGCAGACCGGTCCATTAGGTGCGCCTGAAACCAATTTACGATGCTGCTCTTTCCCCTGTTTGAGTATTGCACTTGAAGATCAGTTTGCAGCAACCGCTTCTTGTTCCGCCAACCGTCTGTTTCTCCATCCTCTCACATCAGTTTCGCTTGGCAGATTTCAGTTTAAATTTCAGCATCCGCCGCCGCCTTGTTTCACGGGTCCAAGTCCTGGAGCAAATGTCACGCGCGCGACACAGCCTTCAGCAAGAAAAACTGTCTGCAGAAGGGCACCCTGTGAGGTGGAAAGGACGGAATACCAGCGTTTCAGCCTGTCACACGCCGCTTCCACTGGCACCAAACGGGTTCTAGCAAGATGGTCGCTTTGGAGACCAGGTATGTGCCTCGTTGTTCCACTTCCAACAGAAACCCATTTACAGCATTCTTCATGATTTTCGCTTCAGTAAGTTGTACGTCTTCCTCTACTGCCTATTTTCTTCCACGGTCTAGTTGGCGCGTGTTCATGATCTTCTCTTTTTGATTGAATGCCGCGCCGCCCAGCGTCGTGCGCGACGTTGATCGGGCGTTGGTTGCTTATGCGTCACGGCTGTGATGTGGCTATACACGTCCCATTTGGCGACCTTTGCGCTTGCGCATGACTCGCTACTGAACGGGCTCTTCCTGCTGACTAAGTGCGCTAGCTTTATTTGCGCACGATAATATTAGGTGGCTACTTCAACACTAATATGTTCCATCGATCGGCAAGTCCTCACGCCGGGCGGTTGGAGCCAAACACTTCCACCACCTCAGACGACAAGCGATCGCCGGTGTCTCCGGGCAGAGCGCCTTGGCTTGGAGGCGTGAATAAGTTGTGCAATCACGAGTACCTCGGTGCGTCTACCCTACCCGTCCCACCATTACTCTATGTTCACACACAGGCACGCACAAAGCGAAGACGGTTGGAGACCGATGTCAGCAGTAACTGACGTGAATCGCCTACTCGAGGCCACACTAAATTACGGTCACTATACGCACTATCGAGTTAGACTTCTCAAAAAGCGCACCGCGTATGCCCCCTCGACCCGAGCGTTGCAATGAGATGCTCATACAAAGGAAGCCGAGCCTTATTCTTTACCTGACCTCGCATTCCGGGATTATCCTATTGGCCGCCAACGTTACCAGGCCATGATAATTAATGTGTTGCGGTAACGCTAGTCATTTTTTCGTTATTCGGGGCGGCGGATTCATGGCTGAATCGAAATCGCTCTTCCCTCTCTATGCGTAAGTGAGTGGCCCAAACCCAGCCGGCTCGGAATGAGCTGTGTAGTGACTGATATCGTGAAGTCGTCGTCTAACGCCCTATCACATGTGCGCTCGGATCGCGCATCCATGAGGTGTGTCATAACAGCCGATGTAGTTGAGGCATTGTAGTCTGGTCCCAGGAGTGGGTTCCTTGTGCTGCTAACCTTTCAATCTCGACTTTTGGTGCATCGGTAGGGCATCTCTGCTAAGATATCGATATTATTCGCGACTCTGGTGATGAAATTGATTTCACCTCTCCACGTACCCGCAAGTCCCGGGTGTCCCCTGATGATGAGGCTGGCTGCGGTTACTGTCAAGGTGTGGTGGTATCACCTAGCTCCGGCTGCGCCAGCTCACCTGCGCCCTCCCATCTCCTGGTCTTCGACTTGTCTGACACTCGGACTCGAGGGAGGAGGAAGAATGCGGTAGCTGCAGCGCAAGGCTACTATCACTTCAAAAACTAATTCACGCGCAAGTCACCGTCCCTGCGCCACCTGGTGTGGAGATACGGTGGACTCTCTGTCTTTAATCCACAGTCGAACGTCGCAAGTCGTAAAAGGTTCATCTGCACGTACTCACTCTACGTGCTGAGCTGGCTGGCTACTCGGCGCTTCCAAAGGTGGTGGATAGTAGAACGGTCCCTCAACGAGGGTTAAGGGTTAAATAAGCTGATGTTCGGGTATGACGAGTAAGCAGTCGCGGACCAGCAGCAGCAGGGCTACCAGGCTATGGCTGAGGTCTGCACACCCAAGGTCTTATGAAAAGCCACAAAAGCGCGATAACGGCACTTCGACCTGGTGACCGCAACCCTCATCAAATAAGTCTGTTTGCCACCACTGCCTTTTGGTTAGTCCTTGAGCCATAAAGGTGAGGAGACAACTTCGAGCAAAACCATCCGAGTGACTTTTTGGGGACCCGCCCATACTCACAATTTCAAGAAACCCCATAAAAGTATGTTCGATATATGCCATATAAGCAGTTCTTGAACCTTCGGTATTCGATCTTCGTGGTTTGGGTGCCAGGTCTGCTACTGCATCCTCGCCACGCCTGGAGAAGTCCAGTCCGTGCCATCATCAAGACCGACTAGATCGGGCATTATCGCAGCCGTACCCACTACAAGTGCGCATGTGATGACCTTTCACTCAACAGAAACCAGCCGTAAAACGGCGATCACGAACCTCTCAAAAATCTAGTCTATTTTGTACAAATGTTCTGCTGGGGTTGCCAGTTAAAATGCACGCGAAGACTGGGATACTTCGGCAGACACTTCACATAATTTTTAACTTCGTCAATTAGCAGGACCGCTAAGATAAACGGAGGAATGAGAACTAATGTGGGCCTGGTGGCCACCTAAAAAGGTGTGTCTTGAGCATTCCCTCTCGTCTTGCTTCAACGTCCTCTTGTCCTTCCTTAAACGTCCTTTGAATTAATCGCGAGGGTGTCACTGCGTGGTCATCTTTAAGTCCCACATCTTCTCTACATTTCTTCCGGCCTCCAACGCATTATGGTAGTATTTCACATTATGTCTAAATGAGTCGCCGTTTCGTTCTTTCCATCGCCGTCTTTGTTACTGTTTGGTTGGAGGCCTTGTTCTAATAGCGCTCCTAGCCAGTGTGTACGTCGAGCAGGTACAGTCGAGTTGCGCTAGACGGTGCTGCGGTGTATTTGAGGGAGGGGCGAGGGGAGAGAGACGAATCCCGTGGACGTTCCGTTCGTTGGAGCCAGAGCGATACGTGGATCGATCCCGGGGCCTAAACGTGGTGTGCCAGTGTCCTGGTTATGCGCGGGAGGTGCAGAATACCAGAAATCAAGTATAAAAAGGTGTCAGTAGTTTTTTTGACAACAGACACGTTAGCTGGCTCAAACTACTTGGTTTAAACGAACAGTTTAATCACTTTGAGTGCCAGACGTAAAGTCTGACGACGCTTCTGACAAGCATATTGAAGCTCTTCATTTCGTCTACTCAGAGGGTGGGCTTGCTTTACCCCCCTCTCTCTCTCTCGTTTAACCGGACAATTTTTCCCTTCTTTATGCGTTAGCAGTTTTATTTCTCAAGGCAGATGAACAGTGCCGGCAAAGACAAGGGAGACTGGAATGGCTATTTTTGGTTCATTAGCTGTCAGCAGCCAGTCATACCCAACCCCAGAGCGCTGCGGCGCCGAGCTCGAAACCCACGACTTGTTGATTAGAAGTCCAACGCTCTTTGTCTTGCCGGATTAGATCGGTAGTTTCCCTTGTCTTTGTCGGCATTTTTCATCTGTCTTTACTACTACTACTACTAGTCGCCGTGTGACTGCTGGCGGGAGCTCGAGAGTGAGCCCCAAGACAGAACCAGGACGAGTGAGTCCCGTTGGCTATCAGTGAGCGTTTTAGCCAAACACTTGCACAGATAAAAGGAGCTGAACGCCAGGCAATTTTTGGGTGGGTTTGTCTGACATGGGCGAAATTGGAGCTATGAGGATTTGCTATTCGACTGATTGCGAGTTGGTCTGTTTGCAAGGTAGGCGTCAGGATGCTTTTTACCGTGACGCGGGCAAGCTATTTCAAACGGGGCGGTCTTCCGTTATTTGCAGAGTTCGAAGACAGACAATCAGTGCCATCCAGGTTCTCCAGTTTACCGAGGTGACATGAGAGAGTACAGTCGGTGTCATAGCCTAATAAAAACCTTGGGACGTTTTTCATCCTAAGTGAGTGAACTTTAGGGGCGTTCTCTTTGTGCAGATTGCAGATTCAACCATACTTTTTGACCGCCACCTAAGCATACCAGCCCCTGAAGAAACCGGAGAATATCCACAACAAAGGCGTGCGATTAATGTGCTATTTATCAAACGAATAACCTTCTCTAGGGAACTTTGCTAATAAATGTCCATGCCCGTCGCCCTTATGCACTTACTCGACTGATATTGAAGATTATTCCACCGAAAACGAAAAACCTTTATAGCGGAATTGTTTTTTGTTATTCTCGCTGTCTTCGAAATCTTGTTCCATGATTATAACTGCAATACTAAGTGTGCATATAAATGCACAATTTTTCCAACCGGCTAATACTGTCCGCATTCAGTTTATAGATTGCATGTGAGGCGGAATTTATTAAGCACCAAAACACCGTAACATGCGCTCGCAACATTTACAATGGTGACGATTACTTGTAGGATATTTGTATGCCCAGACATTAGGGTTGTACTAAACCAAGTGATTGCCTGTGGTTGTTATTACCCCACTTTTGGCAGAGAATTACACAAATTTTGTAACTGAACGCCTTTAAAGAAGAGAACACTCCTGCCACGCTAACCTTTCAGTTGGCGACACCCAATTCTCAACTTTCTCGTGGGATAAAATAACTTAGATCAAGACTTTTACTGGAACATGTTAGACTGATAAGATGTACGACGTTCGCAGAACGATAGACTGGCCATCTAAATGTTGGCCCTCATATTTCATGAGTTTCGGCACCTACCGTGTATGCCACCTCAAACACACTCTTTTAGCCATCCGTGGAAATCTGAGGCCGTTTAGACCGGCGCCCTATGAACTCTTTGTGTTTCGTCGGGGAAAGGGTGAGGGGCCAAATCCATTCTGATGATGCTGATGGTGTTTCGAATACACGTCGGCGGCTACCATCTATGCCCTAGGCGGGTGATGCTATCAGAATGATATCAGCAGCCTGTATTAAAATAGACTGGAGACAGGAATCGGCTCTCGTGTGCAGTCTTCTTTATTTTCCCCTCTCTGCTAGGCTCTAGTGGAAGTGGAATCGGCCTGCCAGTGTGCTGCCTGTGACAACGTTGCCCAACCCGGTCCTGGAGACCCGTTGTCGCCACGTTGTCAGCTCCACGGTCACCTGGTGTGTGGAGCCTGCGTCTGTGAGCGTGGCTATTCTGGGGAGTTCTGTGAATGCTCTGCTCAATCCTCCGAGCAGGAGGCCGATATGTTGGCCCAATGCATAAAGCCCGGCACCACCGAGGTTAGTTACTTTATTTTCGCCTTCTGTGGGCTGTCTGTGTGTGCCTTTTGGTCGCATACATACATGCATGCCTGTACTTATACTTAGTATGGCCGAAATCTTGCCTGATCTAGCCGGCCTAGATGATGTCACGATCTGTACCTCTCCACGCGTGACGGTCTGCGGCAGCAGATCGTGACATATCAACCCATTCTTGCCAACGACGGAGACCGAATACTGAAAGTCCGAAACCCTTTGTCCAGTCAGGCTTTGAGTTAAACACCTCTTCAACGCTTCCAACTGGATACTGGCACCGGATCATGGGCAGCAATGCTGAGCTCATGAGGTGGACGACTAAGAACATGCCCGAACCACCTCAGTCATCTTTCTTGGATGGTCTGAGATATCCTTGTGATGTTGTCGCAGCAAGTGCTGACTGTCTCCTTTGAGACGGAGTCGGTGTACTTCACTCGAGAAATGGTCCTCCAGTTTCTGCTCATCTTCCGCGCGCACAATCAGCACTCACTACATTTTGTACGGTACGCAGATCTTCGTTGTGTCGGATCCATAGGCGCTCTGTAAGACTTCAGAAAACATCTGACGAGGAGCATCATTTCGGGAGACAATGTCGTCTGTATATTTATCTGTACCAGCGGGAGTCCCTTTGGCGAATAATGGAACTTGATGGTGTGCCAGTCAAAATCATTGCCTTGATTAAGGCCTACTATCGCTCCACCACTGCGCGAGTTCTCGCCCATAACAATCTCTCCCAACCCTTCGATATTCGATCTGGTGTTCGATAAGGTTGCATTCTGTCGCTCATTTTGTTCAACTACGCCATTGACTGGATTCTCGGGAAGGCCCTACACGGTTCTGACGGTGTGGAATTTCACCCGTACTCCGCCTGAATGACCTAGACTACGCTGAATATATCGCCTGGCTAACCTCAAGCTTTGGTGATCTACGGTCTGATAGTGTCGCGGGTGAATTAGATCGCTATTTCGGTCGGCCTATCCATAAACACTGGGGAGACCAAATTGTTTTTCGAGCTGCATCCTAACCAGGAGAAAGCGCCCCTCGGTATTAATGGCTGTCAGCTGAAGAAGTGAGCAATTTCAAATACCATGGGGCGAGGATGCTGCCGAATGGACGAAAATAAGGACGACATTGTCTCCCGAATCGACTTTGCTCGCCGGGTTTTCTCGATCCTTCGAAAGTGCCTATGGACCCGGCAGTGACCTCTGTCGCCACGAAGATCCACGTATGACCGTGCATCCGTCCGGTCCGGTCCTCCTCTACGGTTTTGAAAGCTGGGCTGTGCGCGTGGACGATGAGCGAAGACTTGAGGTATTTGACCATCGTTGCCTGAGGACCATCACTTCGAGTGAAGTACACGGGCTGCATCTCAAACGATACAGTTCGCACTCACTGCGACAATAGAGCCAGGATATCTCGGGCCATCCAAGAAAGACGACTGAGAGTGGTTTGGGCACGTTCTCAGCAACCAACTTTAT